>OU898279.1:160337712-160617483 GCA_918026665.1 Diabrotica balteata | reverse complement strand
TTAATATATTTTCTACTAATATATTTCGTTAAAAATCGGCATTAAATCACAATTACTAGCAGCCTATTTAATTCCTTAAGGAGCAATATTTTATGCAACCTGTATGAATACAAATCCTGCAACGCAGTCCGCTCCTGCAAATAAACAACATTGTCCCTTTCAGAACGATATCGAAATATTCACCATGATCTATAAATACAGAGAGCATAAGTGTGAAAATCTAAACGAACTACACCGTCCTACTTGCCTCATCCTTTCCTGCTATTCCTGCAAATAACATGCGTACTTATTTGAACGCCGAAATTTCTTCCTGTTCCTTGGTTTAGTTGACGTTCAGCTGTTTTAGGTTCAGTGTCACTCGGTTTTTATTGACTTGTTTTTGAGTAAGGTTACAAAAAGGGCAAGGATTGGAAAAGTGATATACTGGTAAGATATTTTAAGGCTTTTTCTGTCGATAAAGTTCAATTTTCACGTAGAGTTCATACAGAAATATTAAGAAATTGCATGTTAGCGAAGTAAGGTTGTTGTTTTTATAAATATTGCGTGTTTTGATGACATTCACTAAGAAATATATTGTTTTGTTAAGGCTTTATTATATTTTTTTATACGTCAAATGTAAATAATGTACATACTAATGTACAAATACCAATTTTTATATACATTTTAAATTATTCATTTTTTACTGCTTAAGATAACAACAAATTACCAATAAACTCGATTATTACCTACCTGTGAAAATAAATTTGTTTATACCAGCTAATTACTAAGAAAATTACCTTAATGCCATGCCAAAAATATTATAATTTTATACCATAATTATAAAGCAATTTGTTATTGATTTAAATCAGTAGAATATATATATATATATATATATATATATATTATATATATATATATATATATATATATATATATATACAGGATAAGTTATAACTATTGAGAAATTGACATAACATGATGGTTAGCTTATTTGGAGCAAAATATGGATATTGGACCAAATAATACTTAATAAAATGTCGTGGAAAAAAAATTAATGTTAAAATATAATCAGTAAACTCTCATCAAAATCGGCACACTGAAATAATTTTGGAAAGGCCATATAATAATCCATAATTTGATTTTATGATACACACGTCGATAGTTCCTGATGATGAAATTAGGTCGAAACTTTTTTAATGTCAGGGAATTTGATTAAACAAATAATATAAAGTGTAAATTATCTTTACGTTATCAATATCAATATTCACCAGGAAAAAGAATTCTTGTAGTTGGCTGTAAACAATGAATCACAAAAATTTGTATTTAAAAAAATCATTTATAAAAGGTTTCTATCTATAGGCAAGATGACCGTTTGTCCAGTAAACTAACGACGCCATCTAGGAAAGAAATATAAACTACCATATTTCAATCATAATTTGTTCTTGAAAAGATACGTTTAATTAAAATACTAACAATATTATTTATATACAGGGTGTTTCAAAAAGGTATGTCATAAATTAATTAAAAATAATGATAATAAATAGAGGAAAAATAGAGGGTAGAAGAGGCGTAGGAAGAAGACGCATTTCCTTTTTGAAGAACCTGAGAGAGTGGTTTGGTTGCATATACAGTGCTTTCCAAATAAAACTATCCACCTTAAATAACTTTTGAACCTCTAATTTTTTGGAAAAACGCAAAACCACGTCAATTAATATTTGAAGGGGAGACGTTATATCATATTTAAGGTTGCTGGGAAATGCAACCTTTCACCCCCTGTATCAACCCTTTATTTTTTTTTAATTACTTCCTTCTTATTTTATTTTATATTTGGATTCTCCTTTTTGTGTTGATTTCAAAAATGTATAATACCTTTGGTTTGAAGTGATTATTTTATGAGATAGACAATTTTTCTGTTAACAAGGATAGTATATCTCTCAGCTTAAATGACTGAAACAAAATAGGTTGTAGCATAATTTAAACTTTTTAAATGTTTAACCTTACTATTTGTAGTACCTTCAAAAACCAAGAAATAAAAAAATTCACTTTTTATTAAAGTTTTATCAAAGGTTAAGGATAACCTTTCCGAAGATTTGGTTGTATTTCAACATGATGGAGCTTCTCCACACTTTGCTTTACCTGTTCGATAATTTTTAAACTTTGACCTAGGGTAAACCTAGGTCACCTAGGTCACCGGATTGAACACTCCTAGACTTCTTCTTTAAAGGGTATTTAAAAACAAAAATTTATGCTACTTGACCAGAATCTCTAGATGATATACGATAAAGAACAGAGGATGAATCTTCTTCTTCTCGTGCCACTCCTAGCGGAGATTGGAAATCATCATGGCCACTGCGACTTTGTTAGCAGCGCGCCTAAAAAGTTCAATCGAACTACACCCGAACCATTCACGTAGATTACGAAGCCACGATATTTTTCTTCTTCCCACACTTCTTTTGCCCTTAATTTTGCCTGCATGATGTTCTTAAAAGTTCGTACTTTTCACCTCTCACAATGTGCCCCAAGTATTCCATCTTTCTAGTTTTTATCTCATTTAGAATTTCGCATCTTTTGTCTAAAGTTTGGAGTACTTGCGTGTTAGTGACGCGGTCCATCCATGATATTCTGAGAATGCGCCTATAGCACCACATCTCGAAAGCTTCGATGTTTTTTATGGTCAACTGTTTTAGTGTCCAAGCCTCAACTTCATATAACAGGGTAGAAAAGACATAACACCGCAGCATTCGTATTCGTAACTTTATATTGATATCACGATTGCCAAAGAGTTTGCGCATTCTATTAAAGACTGATCTAGCGATTTCTATTTTACATCTAATCTCTTTTGCTTGATCAGTATCGTCTGTGATCCAAGCACCTAGATATTTATAATAGGGCACACGCTCAATCGTTGTATTGTCTATTACAAGATTAGCTCTGATGTTCTTTGATTTCGTGATTACCATAAATTTAGTTTTTTTCAAATTAATTTTTCAAACCGTAACTGTTACAGTATATATTGAGACTTTGAACGAGATGTTGTAGTTCTACTAGCGTTCCCGTTAGGAGAACTGTATCGTCAGCATACCTTATATTGTTGATCGTCTCACCATTTATTATCAGACCAAGATCTTCTTCCTCGAGTGCTTGTTCACAGATAGCTTCACTATACAGATTAAATAAAAGTGGCGATAAGATACATTCCTGCCGGACTCCTCGACGGATTTGAATTTCTTCTTAGTCTGCCCTCAACCTTGACATTTGCTGTTTGATTCCAATATAGATTGCATATAATTCGAATATCTCGGCTGTCTATATTTTTCTTTATTAGAACTTGTCTTAGTGGTTCATGTTGTACTTTGTCAAAGGCCTTTTCGAAATCAATAAAGCAGGCGTAAATTTCTTGGTTCATGTCTAGAGGATGAATGTCGACACTTAAATGCAGACGTGTTAAGCAATGTATAGAAGAATTTCAAATAGATTATACTATTGTATGGAAGTGAAGGGCAGTCATTTTGAACAATTATTGTAAAAATTTTTAGTAGTGAAATGTTCATTCTAAATGTGTGTAATAAAATTGTTAAAAAATAATTTTTTTCATCGAATTTTCTTGCTTTTGTATTTATTTTTCTCATAAACTAATCACTTCAAACATCATGTATTATACATTTCTGAAATCAGTACAAAGAGGAGAATCCAAATATCGAATAAAAAAGGAAAGTATTTAAAAAATAAGGGGATACGAGGGGTGAAAGGGTGCATTTCCCAGCAACCTTAAATATGATATAATGTCTCCCCCTTCAAATGTTAATTGACGTGTTTTTGCGTTTTTCCTAAAATTTAGAAGTTCAAAAGTTATTTAAGGTGGATAGTTTTATCTGAAAAGCACTAGTATATATATATATTATATATAATATATATATATATATATATATATATATTATATATATATATTATATATATATTAATATATATATATTATATATATATATATATATATATATATATTAATGTCAATTTATAACGTTCTTCGACGTCTTCCGATTTCCAATCTCATCTCATTCTATCGTTCCATAGATCGTCCTCCAGTTCTCTTTCCCTGATTTCTTTATCAACTCCTTCTATCCAACTTCTTCTAGGTCTTCCTGTTCTCCACCTACCTCTTGGTTGCTATTAAAGAATTTGTCTTGGTATTCTATTCTCCCGCATTCTCGTTACGTGTCCGTACCATCTCAGTTGTGTCGTTTTAATGTCATCAACAATATTATGTGTAACCCCCATGATTTTTCGGACTCTCTCAGGTTTGGTTGCAGCTTAAGGCAATAGTTCAGAGCAGCTGCTTCGAAGGTTAGAATAGCCTTGATGATTGCCAACCTTCGTCGCGGGAGGGCACTTAAAGAGGAATAAGGAATAAATGGCTTAAATGAATTAACAAGTACAAAAAAGTCTATAATCCCTATAAATATATTTATCATAAATGTTTAAGTGACCCCATTTTCTTCAATACACATTCGGTATCGTTTTAATAAGGAAATCCGAATGCCCCGAAAAATCATATTTTCCCGACGAAATTATTTGCAGCTTCAATTATTCTAACCCTCAATTGTTGTTCGTCCTCTATTGTTACAGAATCCACTTTCTCTTTATAAACCCCCAAAAGCAAAAGGCATGTGGTTAAGACCTGGACTTCTGGGTGGCCAAGAAATAGGTGCGTCACGACCCGTTCCAATCCATCAACTAGGATACTACCTGCAAAGGTATTCCCAGACTTCATTACTGTGGAGCGCCATCTTGTAGACACCACATATTTTGCCTTATTGCAATATTCACTTCTTCCAAATACTCTTGAAAATCGTTTGCCAATAACTGCAAATAATTTTCACCATTTAAATTGTTGGGAAGAAATACTGGGCCTATTAGATTGTTATCCACAATTCCTGCCCAAACATTAGCTTTGAAAGTCCTTTGGTGATGAGTCGTTTTTTTGGCGTGAGGATTTTCGTTGGCCCAAATGTGCTCGTTATATTGTTTTTTATTCCATTTGTACTGAAGATAGCGTCGTCGGTAAATAAGAATAGAATTAACATTTCGAGTGTTTTCCATTAACTACCAATGGCAAAATCCAATCCTTTTAAGATAATCTTTAACCAATAACTCTTGAACCGTTGTTAAGTCATAGGGTTTAAGCAGCTGATCCTTCAAACGCCTCCAAACCCTTACGTGAGGGACATTTAGTTGAGCAGCTATTACCCTTGTACTTGTTCCAGGGACTTCTTCAATGATTTCTAAATGTCTTCATCAGTTGCGTCGATTATTGGACGACCACTATTGCCAACAACTTGCGGTTGGAATCTACCCGTTTCCCGTAAACGACGATCAATGATCAGAAGTAATCGTCAATCGCCTTGCGGCTGCTGCACTATTTCCTTGACATTCATCTACGATATTTCCGATAATTTATTGAAATCATAATTTAATCTGATCCAACTTACCCAAAGTTAAATACATATCTGCCATTTCATGAAATGTTTGGGCCATTGTAGTATCAAATTTTTTAATCTTATGCACACAATAAATGATAGCTTCAAATTATTGGAACAATTATTGTATCAGTAGAAACTAATTGTAATTTTATTGGCCCACTAGGAAAAAACTAGTTTTTCGAAAAAGTGATAGTCACTTTTTCGCGGCAAAAAAGTATTATAAATAATGTCTTAAACTAATTATGCCACAAAATTCATTTGATTTGAATGTACTCAAGAGTTTGGGGGGATTTAAGGCTGCACACCCCTTTAAGAATTTTCTGTGCGCTTAGATTTTGTTGTTTCTAAACAGCTTTCAGGCTTTCATATGTCAGGAAGCGCTCCTAGAGCAAAACATTGGTATGAACTTTAACGTAGAGTTAATTAACAATATACGATACGCTGATGACACGCTAATAGTAACAGATAACCTAGCAAATTTACACTTTTTGATGGAAAACATAAACACCCATACCAATAAGTATGGTTCTAAAACTGAACATCAAAAAGACTAAATTCATAATTGTAACAAAGAAGCTATACACCAATGTGAATTTAACCATAAATAATCAGCCAGTTGAAATAATTACGTCCTACAAATATTTAGGGGTTTACTTCACTGATACTAATGACCAGACAAGAGAAATTAAGAGGCGAATAGGGATAGCGAGACAATCGTTTGTCAAAATAAAAAAGTTCCTATGCAGCCGGGACATAAATATAAACTTAAGAACGAGAATGTTAAGATGCTATGTTTTCCCCGTTCTGCTGTATGGCATGGAAGCCTGGACGCTGAAAAAGATAAACATCAAAAACATTGAGGCATTCGAGATGTGGTGTTACAGGAGATTGTGGAAAATACTATGGACAGAAAGAGTAACAAATCAAGATGTTCTGCTGAAGATTCGGGAAGGAATGCAAAGTCATAAAAACCATACAAACGAAAAAACTGGAATATCTGGCCACTTAATGAAAGGAAAAAAGTACTCTCTGCTTAGACTCATAATCCAAGGAAAAAATCTCGGGAAAGAGAAATGTTGGACGTAGGAGGATTTCCTGGTTGCTAATTTTAAGGGAGTGGTATGGGTGCAGTTCAATACAGTTGTTCAGAGCTGCAGCCAACAAAGTAAAGATTGCTGTGATGGTAGCCAACCTCCGATAGGAGACGGTACTGAAAGAAGAAGAAGACAGCTTTCAGAACAAGAAAGTAACGTGTCCATTTTTATTACTAAATGTCAAGTAGTTTAGGAGATAATGCAAAACAACAATTTTTATTTTGTAACTTCAAAGGGCTGTAACTTTTTAGTGTACACTTTTGTACTAAAGTAAGTTGGATTCAATTTATTTATTTTTGTCCCGGAATGCGAGATTTAATTTATGATACCTTTTTAAAACACCAGGTATATTACTATATATTAATTATATATATATATTATATATATATATATATATATATATATATATATATATATATAATTAATAATACGAATATTAATTCTTTTGCAAAATAACAAAAATCGTGGTTGTTTGTCATTTAAAGGAAAGTTTTATTTTGCAAAATAATTTAAAGATTTATGTTAGTTTATATTAATTTGGTTTTATATGTAATAAAGGTTCGTGCTAGTTTTTGTAAGTATAAGTTGTCATTTCATTTTTTTTTAAGCTATTTTTAAAAAAACAGCCGAAAAATTACGGATCGACTTGGGTAATTATGATTTTAAAGTATTTGTATAAATATTTGTATAATATATCAGGGGTCACCAAATGAAAAAAAAAAGCAGAAACAGTAGCATGTAATAATTAAATTAAGTTTTACGATACAAATATTTTAAATTAGGGCCCAAATTTTTCTTAAACAAAGACGGGAAAAAAGATTATAATAGCTTTATAATCATCTTTTTGGCCTAGTTGCCTGGTTTCAACTACGTAACCAGGATGATCTTCTGAGGGAGAGGGGTTACACCACTGCCTGGTTTAGTGCTGAGTGTCCGGATCACGGAAGTGTAGTAAGTTTTTGAAACGGACGCTCAGGGAATATAATTGGTGACCCCTGTTATATATAATAAAATAAAATGAAGTAAAGTTAAGTAAATTAAATTAGGTAAAATCGCGTAGACGATAAGAAAATTCTGGTTTCTCCAGAATTAAAACTTTTTTTTAATTCTTCAACTTTCTTAAAAAATTTAAAAATTACAATTCCATAGAACAACCAATGCATGTGAATCTTTCCATTCTTCTTCTTAGGGTGCCTGACCGTTCCGAAGGTTGACGATCATTCTGGCTATAATGACTTTGTTGGTTGCTATACAAAATAGCTGTGTTGAGGTCTTTCTATACCATGCTCTCAGGTTAGCAAGGCAGAATATTCTTCTTCATCCTGGGGCCCTTTTTCCTTCAATTTTACATTGTAAAATGCATTGAAGTAGCTCGTATCTGCCTTGATTTCTCATTATATTGCCCAAGTAGTGCAGCTTACGACCCTTCACGATGTTGACCAAATCCGCAGTTGTGTTCATATCCTCCGCAGTACTTCTTCACTGGTGACTTTGTCTGACCATGATATCTTCAAGATCCTTCTGTATGACCATTGCTCAAAAGCTTAAAGTTTTGATAGAGTTTCCGTTCACATTTACATAAATCATTTAATACATACCATCCGAATATATTCGTGTTTTTCGAGGCTATCAGTCAATATCAAAATGATATCTACATTAGAATTAAAAGTATTCACAAATGTAACAGACCTTACAACAAAAACTGTAGCTCGTGAGAAATTTTTGAAAAGTAAAATAGAAAAGTTTAATGAAAAAACTATTACTGGGTTGGAATGTGTTAAATATACATCCCATTATTTTAGTTTTTAAGTGAGTTTATTATTATTTACTATTTATATTGTAAGTTGTAAACGAAACTCAAACAAAATATTTCAGACAAAAATATTTGAATTGGACTAAAGTGTTATTTCTTCGGGTAAAAATTTAAGGTAAAACTGAACTCATTACGATATTCCGGACGAAAGTGTATGTGCTCGCTCATTTGAATGTACACACAACGCAAAAGTCTAAGGATATTTTAATAATTTAAAAATACTAATGACAAATTTCATGACCATATAAATTTGCTTGTACTATAATTGTTGATACAAACACTCACTTCTTATCAAAAAAAATTGTAAAAATCATAGCCTTACGTGTTTTAAAATGTTTTTTATAAGGGACAAAAAAATCGACATTTTTATGTTTTATTTATTTTTAATTTTAGTCACTTTATACCATTCTTGCTTATAGATGAGTTAAAGATATTGTCTTTTTACCATGCAACGACAACATTTAACGTTGGATGAGATAAATAGAGCTGTGGGCCTCCTTCAAGCTGGTATGCGACAAACTCAAGTTGCTAATCAGCTGGGTGTCTCCAAAGCGTCGTATGTCGTTTGTGGCGTCGGTTTAGAGACACTGAGAGGAATTTAATTTTAAATGCCAGAAGGCAGCCAACAATTACAGCACCCGACATGGTTTAAAGAATTACAGCTTGCATAGAATGTAACAAATAGCAGCAGTACTGTGGGGAATCGTCTTCATAAAGCTAATTTTCGTAGTCGGCGACCACTGAGATGTCCACCTCGATCTAGAGGCAATCGCGCTGCAAGATTAACCTGGTGTCAAGAGTTTCAGAATTGGACTGACAATGACTGGGCCACAGTTTTGTTTAGTGACGAGTCTAGATATGGATTTCATCCAGAGTCACGTCGGGCAAGAGTTTCGAGACAACTAGTAAATGGAAAACGATTACGACATCTTCAAGAAGTGTATGCATATAAAGGTGGTAGAATAATGGTATTGGGCAGAATCATGATTGACGGAAGAGCTGACCTCATTTTCCCACGTGACTTTCTCAGAAGTCAGCAATATTCGGACACTATTCTTCAACCTGTTGTGCTCACTTTTGCAGCTGCTGTTGGAGAAATTTTTTTCTTTATGCATTATAACGCTCGACCACATGTTGCGCATATTGTAACAAACTGGTTGAATAACGAGGGTATTGATGTATTGCCGTGGCCAGCACAATCACCGGACTTGAATCCCATTGAGCATGTATGGGACATGCTCCAACGAAGAATTACTCTACATATGGGCAATATCTACAATGAGTTTCAATTAAGAGAGCTTCTGAGAGAACAATGGACACAACTACCTCAAGAAGACATTAACAATGTGATTCGGAGCATGAACAGTAGATGTAGGGCTGTGATGAACCAACGTGGTGTTTATTTTTAGTTTATATTTTGTATTTTTGACATCGTATGGTGGTATCTGAAACCAGAGTGATTTGCAATGTTTTTTTTGCTCCAATTTTCTAGTATTTTTTCAATTTATGGTTTTTGATATATTAAACAACAATTTAAACTACAAATTTTGTATTACTTTTTTATGTTCATTACAGATAAACAAAATCTATTTATATAAATATCTCTAGACTTTTGCTTTGTGTGTAATATGGGTATCTTTTGTTTCACACTAAGTAGCTTCATTTGTTAATTTATTCCAGACCATTTAGGATCTGTATATATCAGGAAATTTATATCAAATGTCAAAAACCCAGCAAAGGACAAAGCAAATATCCAGATAATCAAACCGGAGCAGTGGATACAACACTACAAAGGTCTACTACAAGAAACTAGACAGAAATATATGATAGAATCTCCAAAACATTTTGTCGTAAATGGAGAAGAAGTAAAGGTATCCAAAGAAACAGTAAAAAAGACAGTTTTTAAACCCTAAGTTAGGGAAAGCTAGCGGACCAGAAGGGATTTTCTCCGAAATGTTAAGATGAGGAACGGAAAATCTCTTTAGAAATCTAACAATAATTATCAATAAATGCCTAAATGGACATCCTGTTCTAGAAGACTGGAAAACAGCTTATATATCTCCATCCATAAAAAAGGAAATAACCTGGACTGTAACAACTATCGAGGCATATCAATCACGAGTACACTGAGCAGACTATACAGTAGAATACTGCGAGATCTAATTGAAGAAGACTATAAAGAGAAAGAAAAAGAAGATCAAAGCGGCTTAAGAGCAGGTAGATCGTGTACCGACAACGTATTTTGTCTAAAACAAGTCATAGAGAAGAGATCTGCTAGACATCTGAAAACCCATCGTACATTTGTGGACCTACAAAAAGCATATGATACAGTCCCAGTATCGAGACTGTGGAAGGTATTAGAACAAACGAACATCAAGCACAACTATATAACAGCACTTAAAGAACTGTATGAAAATTCACAATCAAGAATTAAGATAGGTAAAAAACTCACAGATGCCTTCATAGTGAATAAGGGACTACGTCAGGGATGTCCTATCTCTCCTACACTATTCAAAATATATGTAGCAGCGGCACTTAAGAACTGGAAAAGGAAAATACACGGAATGGGTATGGAGATAGATAACAGATACCTGTTTACTCTTTAGTTTGCAGATGATCAGGTCATAGTGGCCAATGACAAAGACGACATGCAATATATGATTAATATGCAATAATAAATAAAACGAAATATCTATGTGTAGGCTCTCAGAGCGAACATTTGAAGTTGGACAATGGTCAAGAAATTCTGCAATGTCAAGAATATGAATATTTAGGTATCACATTCGACAATACCGGAACAGATGTGAAAGAGATAGAAAAACGAATAGTTACAGCTAAAAACATAATAGGATGTCTGAATGGCATCTTGTGGAGCAAGGAGATAACAAAAAGAAGAAAATTTAATATATACGAGACAATGGTTAAGAGCAGCCTATTGTATGGAGCGGAAACATGGAGAATTCCAGACAGACAAAAAAAGGAGGTAGAGGCAGTCGAAATGGACACGATAAGAAGATCTATGCGAGTCTCACGAAGAGAAAGAATGAGGAATGACCATATAAAACAACGAATGGGAATAGAAGGTACGATAATTCAGGATATCGAAAAGAAACAACTTACCTGGTACGGACACGTAGAGCGAATGCAAAATACTAGATGGCCCAAAAAAATACTGAACTGGACCCCAATAGGAAATAGAAAGCGAGAAAGACCCAAACTAGAGTGGCAGCAAAACATAAAAAGTTAATGAGCGAACGGAATCTATCAACAGAAGATTGCCACGATAGAAGAGGATGGAAGTTAGGCGTCGGACAACGGAGAAGTACGTTCTAAACCGGCATATATATATATATATATATATATATAATATATATATATATATATATATATATATATATATATATATATCATGAAATAATATAAATTTTATTCAATATTTTATCACGTTTTAAAAAATTAAACAAAATTTGGCTGGCAGCACTTCAAATACCAAATTATTCATCTAATTATAGGCCAATTTTACCCGCCATTAACACCGTACCTTTTCGCCACCCAATTTATATTGTACCCCAAATACTGTTTTTATGAGGGACGCATTTTAATACTGGATCCCTTTCCATCCTACCGATTTAGTTTAATATTTAATAACCTCTGGGTTTATCTCTTATACAAGAATTTATACCCTTATTCAAGGTAAAACATGTCGGGTCAGGGATAGACATTAATAAATATTTGACCTGACATTTCGGAACGTTTGGTATCCTGTTGATAAATGGAGATCGATGGGTATTTTCAGTTTAGCAAAAAGAATAAAACCAAATAAATAAATAAAACCATTTACTAAGGCTGAATGTTTCATTCAGATTATTCATTCATGTCTTATCTTTGGAGTTAAGGATCATCGGACGTTATATGGATATGATTCTAACTTGGCACTCTGACAAATTTATGTTCGAATCCCAACAAAGTGTCAAATCCAACATTTAAATGATTAGTATTATGATAAATGGAGATAGATTACTAAACCATAACACTAAAAACAACTGTAGAATTTTTATATCCGGGTTTTCACTTTATTGTTTTATTATACTTAGTTCATATAGAAAAGAATAACAAAAAGAGTAACTGAACTAAGAGATAGTTTATCTACGTTTAAACCAACTTAATATATCAGAGCTATCATAACCACCCAGTTTACGTACGGCTTTTGCTGTTGTCTCCTGTCACGAAATATTTAATTACTTCTAGAAAAAATTCACGTTTTGTCTAAAAATACAACTTCTCGTGGATATGTACTATTCCTGTTTTCCGTGTATTTACGCAAGAAACACGCTCGTTGTGCTGCGATGTGAGTTCTTTCAATTAAATCTTCGATTATCATCTTTTTTAATTTTAAAGCCCAAATCTTTTAAAATTCTTCTCAATGATGTTTTACTAGAAGAAACAACTTCTTTAGCCTGTAGCTTATCGATCAACGCTTCATGTTACAACACGGGTTACATGTTTCTCCAAAAAGTTATTTATTCCCACTAAAGTTACCATTTCTACTCAGAATTATATAAAACAAAAAAGGAACCACCAGAAGAAATTAAAAACCAAGTTAAGGTCAAAATAAAAAATGTCAACTCAGAGCTGCAGCCCGAAATAAGCAAATCAGAAATAAAGAAGGCATTGAAAGAAATGAAAAACAACAAATCGCCTGGAAAAGATGGAGTAACTACAGAGATGCTGAAATATGGTGGAAAAGTGGTAATTAATACTCTACATTCCCTTTTTAACAGGATATTAAAAGAAAAAAGAATCCCAAACAACTGGAAGGAATCAGTAACCATTATCCTACACAAGAAAGGAGATAAAGCAGATATAAAAAACTACCGTCCTATAACACTCCTCAATGTAATGTATAAACTCTTAATAAAAATTTTAACCAATAGATTGACGACAAAATTCGATGGATACCAATCAAAAGAACAAGCTGGTTTTAGAAAGGGATTCAGCACAAGTGACCATTTACTAAGTATGAAAATACTTATAGAACGAGCAAATGAATACCACATTCCTCTATATATGGCGTTCATAGATTTCGAAAAGGCTTTCGACAGTGTCGAACATTGGGCAGTGAAAAGTTCTTTGATTAACAGCCGAATTGACCACAGATATACGAAACTAATAACCAATATATATAAGGAAGCCAAAACAAAAATTAAAGTATATGAAGGAACAAAATCATTACAAATAAGTAGGGGCGTGAGACAGGGTGATACAATATCACCGAAACTTTTCAATCAGGCTCTTGAAGATACTTTTAAAAGATTAGAATGGGAAAAAAAAGGTATAAAAATTTGTGGACAACGCTTGAACCATCTAAGGTACGCTGATGACATCGTATTGATAACCGATAAAAAAGATGAATTATTTGAAATGATGAAAGAACTGGACGCAGAAGCTGGAAAGATAGGCCTTAATATGAATTACAGCAAGACCAAAACTATAACAAATACAGATGAAGACATCACAATGAGAATCGGACAAGATGAAATAGAACAAGTTAAGGATTATATATATATCTTGGTCAAACTATAAAACTTAACAAAGAGAACCAAACAGCAGAGATCAAGAGACGAGTTAGACTAGCATGGGCGGCATTTGGCAAACTAAGCTACATTCTTCAAAACAAAAGATATCCACAGCATCTTAAGACCAAAGTATATAATCAATGCGTACTCCCTGTTCTTACGTATGGCTCCCAAACGTGGACATTTACAAAAGCAAACATGGACAAAATCATAAAAACCCAAAGAGCAATGGAAAGACAAATGTTGCACATAAGACTAATGGATAAGAAGAGAAACGAGTGGATAAGAGAGAAAACAAAAGTGAGGGATGTTAGACAAGAAGTTGCAAAATTGAAATGGAGATTTGCCGGACACAATATAAGACAAAAAGAAGACCGATGGAACAAAATTCTTATAAGTTGGAGACCGTGGGAATATAAACGAAGCAGAGGAAGGCCCCAAATGAGATGGGCAGATGATATCAAGAAGCACGTGGGCTCTAGATGGATGACTGTTTGCGACAGACAGAGAAGAATGGAAAAGGATTGGGGAGGCCTATGTCCAAAGATAGACCGAAGAATTCTAATTAGATAGATATATAGAAAGTTATTTAAGTCCTATTCGTAATTCTTAACAGAAAGTTGGTTTCCTAATAACCATCGACACCATCGATAATGTGTCTTAGACGAGAAAGTTTTAATTAATTATTAACGGTAATAGCCTAAAATGCGACACAATTGTTAAAAAACTTCAATATAAATAAGATTTCATGTGACATTTGGGACAAACAATAACATAACCCAACTAAATGTGATGTCAAACAAG
This sequence comes from Diabrotica balteata, assembly GCA_918026665.1. Lineage (NCBI taxonomy): Eukaryota > Metazoa > Arthropoda > Insecta > Coleoptera > Chrysomelidae > Diabrotica > Diabrotica balteata. Next base: position 160,602,740 of record OU898279.1, on the reverse strand, counting down.
AAGAGAGACTCTCTTTCCTTGTTTAATGTGGCCTCTAAAGATCGCACTTCCTGTCTAACAATATGTTTGCCCCCTCTGCCTTTACACTCCCCCTTTTTTCTTTTTGCTCTTATTGCTCTCAGGTAAATTAATAGTTTTCATTTGTAGATGAGCCCATAAATACTTATAAAACAAGGTTTTGTAACTAAAAAAGTGCAAAAATTAAGACCCCTTTCCATGTCTAGTGGCCCAAAGTTCTGGTAAAAGTGTGGTGTAAATGAACTCCATATTTCTTGCAATTTTTGCATTAATTTGTTCAAGGACACAATAAGATGTTTCCTTGATGCTTTTATTATTTCACGCCACAAAGCTTTTATCGGAGATATGTCAGGACTGTTAAAAACTCGGTCGAGAAGTGGGGTACCGTGGTCTTCAATCTACTTTTAATCTTTTTTGGTTTAAAACAATTTCTTCCATTTTAAGACAAAATCTTGCTTACCGAAAAAATGAATATTTAATTTTGGGTTATCTAAACAATTATTTAGGTAATTCTTTGTTATTGTGACCTAAAATTCGCTAAAACTAATACTGTGCATCGTTTTGTAACTTCTCCTAATTTAGTCATCTCAAAAGGGATCTCACTCCCCAGTTCGCAGATGATATGTAAAATTTATAACCTTACGTTGACAAATCCTGTAAAATGTTACAGTTAATATTTTATATACAAATTTTTCTTGGGCGAACTTGTGTTACGTAAACTTATCTTCACCTTGTAACTACCTTTCTGAAAAATTCGTGCGTAAACATAAATCTTTTGTTGAAAACGTTGCCCTTTGAGACCAACGAACGATAAAAATAGAGGAAGAGCGGAAGAAGGAACTCGACCTCGAACATTTTAGTATTTTACGCTTTTCATTATTTAACACGGTGCGAAATTTGGGGAAAAGGTCAACAACACTCAAATACCCATTTAATATTTGAGGTAATAGTGAGTTCATTTGCATATTTAAGCTATTCATTTTAGTTTATATTGAATGTGATTGGAATCTAGTATGTTGCGGTTAAGGAAAACTTTGTAAAGGTTTTCTAATCTGATTTTAGTAACATCGTATTCATTATTATACATTTAGAGTAATTTTTTGTGATAAAATTAGATGTAAATTTATTTGCACACCTACAACATACCGCAGAGATTTGTACTAAATTATCTCCAATTAGAAGGGTTTTGTCTAAAAATATATTTGTGACACTATGATTTTGCACATTTTGTATAAAAACAAAATCGAAAAAATCTTTAAAACATCACAATTTAAAGATAACAAGAATAGTTGAGGTTAATGTTAATGTCATTAACCTCATGTCCCGCAGAGTGGATGATGCAGCAGAAACATATTCGCAGCTGAAAAAAACGGCCAAGGAGATTGGACTTGAAATAAATACACAGAAGACAAAAATACTAACACAGACGCGGACAAAGCGAACAAGAAATCAAATCAAAGTAGAGGATGAAATTGAAACAGTGAAGAGTTTTACTTATCTGGGAGTCGAAATGAATACGGAGGGAACAGAAGAGGCCGAAATTCAGAAGAGAATAATGAAGGGAAATAAAGCCTATTTTTCCCTGATTAACATATTCCGCTCCAAGACGGTACATCGAAAATCGAAACTTAAGGTCTATAAAACTATCATCAGACCGATAGTATGCTATGGATGCGAGACATGGGTTTTGACAGAAAGCACTAAACGAAGATTAGAGGTTTTCGAGAGAAAAATCCTAAGGAAGATCTTTGGACCCATCACTCAAAATGGGATGTGGAGATCTAGATATAATCATGAACTCTACCAACTGTTCAAAGAAGCACCTATTGCAGAGTTCGCTAGAGTATAAAGGCTTCGATGGGCTGGTCATGTGGTACGGATGGATGCCGACAGATTGCCGAGAAAGGCCTTGGATGGTAAAATGCAGGGCAGAAGACCAAAGGGAAGACCACGTAATAGATGGGAGAACGAAGTCACAGCAGATGCGCACAACTTATTGAACGTCAGGGCTTGGAGACGAGTGGCGCGGGATCGCCTTTGTTGGAGGCAGAAGTTACAGGAGGCCAAGGCTCAATTTGGGCTGTAGCGCCATTGGAAGAAGAAGAAGAAGAATAGTTGAACCTTAGTATTCCTCACACTTCTTAAAATCTGAACTTAAAAAGTTATGCCTCAATTTTTTAACTCCAATTAATTGTTTACTAACAGGTACAACAAACCCAGAATGTAGACATATACTTAGCTTTCGAAGACATACATTTATCTCTCCTTTGAAAGCTGCATGAATTCCTCCCTCAATTGTCATAAACCACGATCAAACATCTTATCGTATTTTCTTACCTTTAAAAAAATAGATATGTTACTATTGTAAATAATCTGACTATTTTGTAGCAAATTGTCCATCTTGTACAAATCAGTATAAACAGTGCCAATTACTACTATAAATACAGTAGTTAATAATGACGTCCCGATTACATCAACATCTTCAGAGAATTCCTTTTCTTTACAATTCTCGACTATACCTTCTTCATTGAATATACCAATATTAACTGCATTCCAAACATCACCCTCAACATCATATCCAAGTCTTAAACTACATGCACAGATACAACTATAACAGTCAAGTACCCAGTTATCAACAACACCTAGTGTTTCACAACCTCATACATTAATCCCAAACTCTTCCTTAACACTTGCATGCCCTATCAATAGCATATCAATAGATACCACTGATATACTTGAAATATCTACTACACCTAGTAACCACTAAAAGTAAACACAGCTAAGCGTAGCCTTGACGAAATTTTAACCTCACCTTTACAAGAACCTAAAGAAAATGTTACAAAACCAATACAAAAACTTAAAAATCCAAAACTATTGATAATTCTGAAACCAATGCTAACAGTATGGATCCCGTAAAAGATTTTATTACTAATAAATTGATAACACCGATATTACATTTTGAACAACTACAATTCATTTTTTTGAAAATGCTCTAGGATTGTCAGATAAATGAAGTCTATCTAAAACTTACACATTAGACTTAATTAATAATAATATATCTAAAATAATAGCAAATCAATATTGTACCACTTCTAGTGACGAAAGCTATTCAATAGAACTCTTCAGAAATGGTTTGAAGAAAATAAAGGAATACCATTAATAAATGACACTTAAATGACACCAATAAACAATCCTATAAGCTTTACTAAACTTATTGAAACTCTTAACTCCGTTAGAAATAATAGTCCATGACCAGATAACATATCTGTGCTTTTTTTGCAGAACCTACCACTAATAGGCAAGGACTATTATTGCAACTTTTCAATTTTATATGGATCAATAAGGTATTCCCACAAATATGGTACACATAGTTCCAATATACAAACCAAAATTTGAAGCAGAATCCTATAGGCCAATCTTTCTTATAAATGCAATGTGTAAGTTGCTAGAAAAGGTCATTACTTATCGAGTCATATGGTATGTTGAATATAAACATCTTATTATACCTGAACAAGAACAAATATTAGATAACTTTAGAATATCTTAGGAATCAGAAATTTATGAAACAATTTGTCTGAATCTAAATTACAGAAAAATGAAATTCTACAGGGCTCTATTTTGACTCTCATGAACTCCCCCTTTCCCTTTGGAGGCAGCAACCACCCCGATCCCATGCTAGCAGAATTTCATCGAATTTAACTAACCCTGTATTAAATCTTCTGACTTCGCCAAGAATGATGATGTATACTTTCAATCCCACAGATCTTAAACCCTTGTATCAAGACACAAAATTATCTCAAACACTTATATATTCAAACTTATACACTTAAACGCATCTATAAAATCAGAATCCCGCCATGGTCTGGAACACCTTTTTATAAATACATCCCACATATGGAGTTCGCTGTTCTGTCACTATAGTTGATACAGTATTGGGACAATACCGAATATCCAACGAATGTAACGTGTTTTCAGGAGAATTGTTCAGTATTTCAAAAGCTCTCGAGTTCCCTTTTGGCTTAATGAAATTTGAATTATCAAAGTGTACCTCTGTGCACCGATTCGTTATCCACAATTTATTCTTTAGAAAATATTTTTAATCAAGATCACCTCATGCAAAAAATACTAGAATCGATCCATCTCGACACTTCTTGATGGACTTATGACAAGAAAAATATGGATGCCTTCTCATATCGGCATCCAAGAAAATGCGATGACTGACAACGCTGCAAAAGTACAAAAGAAGCATCTAATCCAACTTAGCCATCTACAACATATAGCTTCAAGAAGATATGACATCAAAATTCAAAACGAATATTCAAGGCAAGTGGCAGAAACTTTGGATCACCAAAGACACAAAGCTCAGAACTACTGTGAAGCAAAACAAAAATGTTTTTTGTACTTACAGATTATACCATCTTCTTAAATATTAATAGTGATGGTTCTATCTCTTTGGCACTAAATATTTAAAACTTTAGACAATATTTTGGCTGTTATAACTCAATTTCGCTAATTTTGTAGTTACGTCACACACTTAGCCATCGAATTAAACAATTATTATTTACAAGATATTTACTTAACACATTGCAACACTACACAAATCCATTATTAACTTAAATGTTTCATCTAGATAATTTAAAAATAAAACATAATAATTTGTAGAATAAAAAAGTTTATTTCAGATGTTTTCTCGTCTTTTAAATTAATGAATTTAGTTTCTTGATTAAAGTTTTTTATATTTTACAGTAAAAACATCGTGCTGATTGCTACATTATACTTACTACTACTACTACTCCTACAATAACCCTTACTAGATATATCGTTGTTTTCTATTTTTTTTCTATTCTTTTGGTTCAGTTTTTGATGCGAAATACTGTATTGCCTAAAACAAACAGTACTGAAACTGAAACATAGATGTCTCTTCGTGCGCGCTGTCATATCAAATATACTAGAATAGACCTGTCAGTTAATGTTTAAACAATTAAATATCAAGGCCTAACTGTTAAAAATGGTGTTAAGTACAGAGGAAAAGTGTTTTTGTGGAGCATTATTTTGCTCATACAGAATCGGCAGACGTATTAGTAAGTCTGCAATACGTGTATGATCAATCCACACAAAGTTTAATAAATCTTCTCCAAGTAATGCTGTCATTTTAAAGGCTGTTAAAAAGTTTAGAAATACAGGTAATGTATTATGCCAACAAAAAGGAAACTAAGGGCATCTCGGGACAGTTAACAACTATGATAATCATGAACGTGTGTTTTGAGCGAATCTTGGAAAATCCGAAAGCCAGCCAGACCAGAACAGCGTTGCTTGCACGAAGAATCCTGAAGGAGCTGAGTGAATTTTCGTATATAATTTAGGTACTTCAACAATTACATCCTAGGGATTATCACAGTAGAGTGGAATATTGTGCTAGAATTCTTAGATTAGTTAGTATTTAGACGAAGTCTTAGTTTTTAGACGAAGCACATTTTCATTTGTCAGGCAATGTTAATTATCGCACAAATCGATTTCTGGACTTTGTCAGACCAGATGAAGTTCAAGAAGTTCCTTTACATAGCGCAAAAGTGATTGTCTGGTGTGCAGTTTCGGAATGCGGAATCAGTGGTCCATACTCTATCGAAGAAAATGTTAGGCAAATCACACTTAATCAACAGAGGTACGTACGAACTTTAAGACGCTTTATCTCTGATCTACTTCCATTTTGTCGTGCACGTAATTTGGCATTTCGAGACCAATTTTTTCAACAGGATGGGTCCACTTGCCATACGTGTGTCGCAGTTCGTTAATTTCTTCAGGAACATTTTCCAAACAATTTTATTTCACGATTTACTGACTTCCCCTATCTGCACATTCTCCAGACTTAATATCTCCAGACGCATACATTTGGGACATGGCTAAAACTACCGTTTTTAAACGGGCCATCAAGAAACCTATCTTCGCGGACTTGAGACAACCTTTATTTCCGTAACATTACGAGAACATATCGTATGAATCTACTTGAGTGTCAACATGATATAATGTAAATGTATTTTTAAAACAATCAAATAATTACAAGTTCGGTACTTTTTATTTTGGGCTAGACTTGTAATATAAAGTACATTGATAAAACAATTTAATACTTAAAAATCTATTAAAGAATGTATATTATACACATTCGTCAACTCTATGCTCTTTGCCTTCTCTAATCGTGAGTTTTTCGTTTCCTTTTATTCGGTTCGACAAATCATTGTTTAACTCAGATCGAAAGTTTCAAAGGTCAATAGCACGACAGAGTTTTATACAGTAAGTAATATTTTGTAGATTTATGTTTTACGGCACATATAAAACGACAACTCTTCAGCACGAACTATATTGACTGTAAAATTTCTAGTAAACACATTTGGCGGCGAGACGATGTAATTATATTGTGAAGCTGGTTATTACATTTAATTATCTGAGAAATTAAGTAAAGATGCATGAGAAAAGTAGTTAATCCTAAACTACCAATTATGAAAGATTATGACAGTTTTGTCTTACTCATTGGAATATATCTGTATGATAACTAAAAATGTGACCTAGTGAAAACAAATCCGAAAGATTTACTGTTAAGAAAAGATCTTTTACAAAAACCATCATCATTATTATCATCATCAACCTATATGAGTCCACTGCTGGACATAGGTCTCCCTCAGCTCTTTTCATCTGTATCTGTCTTGTGCAGCTTGCATCCAGTTATTGCTAATACTCTTCAGGTCGTTATTACATCTAGTTGATTGGCGTCCTTCTGCTTCGTATTGCCTGTTGCAATCCACTCGACAATACCGTTTTGTCCATCGGTTGTCTGATAATCTCGCTACGTGTTCTGACAAATTCTATTTTAGTGACGCGATTTTTTTTATGGAGTCTGTTGGCGATCATCATGGCAATCATATACAATACAGATTGAAGATTCATTCAACTAGCCTCTAACGTCTACTGCTGAACATAGGCTCTCTCGCATGCTTTTCCACTTAGTCCGATTTTGCGCCATCTGAATCCAATTTGTAGTCACTCTTTTTATGTCATCTGTCCATCTCGTTGGGGATCGACCTCCAAGCAAGCAGGATTTAGAGCTGGATACGGAACAAATGATCATTTGCAAACCATTAAGTCGTTGATTGAAAAAATCATTGAATATAATAGACCCCTGATACTTGTCTTTGCCGACTTTGAAAAAGCATTGATACAGTCAATCAAAGTGAAATGCTCCAAGCTCTAACACAATGTAGAATAGATCACCGATATATATCCCTCATCAGATATATCTATAAGCATGCCTTGTAAAACAATAGATGGAACGAAAAGGCATCAATGTAGAGAGAAAATTTTTAAGTAACCCTAATTTGCAGATGACATCGTTCTTATTGCAGACAGCTTTGATCAGGCACAGATAATGCTCCAAGAACGTCATATTGCCACAAAAAGAGTTGGTCTTAAAATAATTTTTTTAAAAACACAATTTTTGACAAATTTAGTCCACAACAAAAACATCTCAGTAGAAGACAAAGATATTGAGCCAGTTGACTTGGGCCATGAGATCAGAATAAGTCAAGACAACCGAACAATCGAGATGAGAAGAAGAATAAACCTCGCTTGGGCTGCATTTGGATAGATGAAGGACATTTTTAGGTCTAATATTCCAATGTGTCTGAAAAGAAAAGTATTTAATCAATGTATTTTACCAGTGATGACCTACGGCGCAGAAACCCTAACACTTACAACAACAACAGTGAGTAAACTACAAGTTGCGGAAAGGGCAATGGAGAGAATAATGTTAGGGATTTCTCTACGTGATAGAATACCCAATGCTACTATACGCAAAAGTTCAGGAGTAGCAGACGTAATTGAAGGGATAACAACACTAAAGTGGAACTGGACAGGTCATGTAGCAAGATCAGTTGATGACCGGTGGACAAAAAGAATTTTGGAATGGAGACTTCGAATAGAAGCTAACAGAAATAGAGGTCGACCCCCAACGAGATTAAAGATTAGAGGAGACAAAATATGCCTTGCCTCACTCCATGCATGATTTTCACAGAGTCCAGTGTGTTCACCTTCAACTCTGAGATTTGCTGTCTGATTCCTGTAAAGATTTCTAATTATTTTAGATCTTGGTTGTTAATTTAAGTTTCTTTTAGAATTGCATCATTTTGGCGTGCCGTACTCGATCTTTCTACGATGTAGTCTGCACAAAATCCCTTCCATCGACAGCAATATTTCGATTTAGCACCAGATTAGTCATTATTTGCGCCTTGGTTATATTAATCTTTAGTCTGACCTCCAAGGAAAGGTGATATAATTTTCAAACATTATTATTGCATTATCATTGCATGTTAATACCATGCTATTTCAGATGTGCCTTCTTAAAAGTAGGTATGTTCTAAAAGTGTCGTGAATATCTTTGGAGATCTGGTATCTCCTTGTCGTATCCTTCGCTGCATACAGAATTTATTTGTTTCGTGTTCAGATAGTCTTACGTTAACTGTGGCATTTTTGAAAATATATTTGATTATGTTAGTGTAAGTGATGGTGTATTTGGCATTCTGTCTAATGCTTTTAACATTTTTTGATGTCTTTTGGTATCGAATACTTTCTCGTAGTCGACAAATATCAGTACATATGGTTTGTTGTGTTCTGAAGACGTCTCTATCAGATTTTTTAATTACTAGTAAGTGGTCATTAGTGCTGTATTTCGAACTAAATCCAGCTGGTTCTCTAGGCTGATGGAAGTCTATTTAGCATCTTCTCTTTTTTTGATAATTTTTGTGAAAAGTTTATAATATGTTAGAAAGCAAACTGATAGTACGGTAATTTTTTAGAGCTGTTATGTCTTCTTGCTTGTGATATCTAATAAAATAATGACTGGATTGTTCAATTTAAAAGGAGTTTTTTCTTGTTAGATGCATTCGGTGAAAAGCTTGTCCAAAGCCTGGATAATTTTATTTCTACCTAGTTTGATCGCTTCGACCAATATTCTGTCATCTCCAGTAGATTTGTTATTTTTCATTTCTAAAAGTACCTAGTATCTAGTCATCATATATTTATTCTCTCCTTCCTTATTCCTTAAGCCCTTGTCAGGGCGTGGTGACACTTTACATATTAGCTTGCTGTATCTATTGGCTGCGATGCTGTGCACATGGACGGCTTCATGTAGGAATTTTTTCACCAAGAACTTTATTTGATCTGCCCATCATGTCGGAGATTTCTTCTTAGTCTTCGACCTTCCACCTTTCTTTCTACTATCAATAGTTCCGTGATCCCCGTTCTTAGCTATGTGGTCGAAGTTAATTAGGAATGCTTAGTTTACTTTTTTTAATAGCCTATCTTTTATATGAAGCTCTTCAGAGACAGGTTAGTTCTATGTTCTGTCTAGGACACGCGTAGATTTCTTCTATAGACCTACACGTTGGTGTTGAAAATACAAGACAATTTTTGTTTTTCTTCAATATAAGATATTTCAGTAGTATTTTTTGGAAACCAAAAATTATTGAGTACTTTTCGAGATTATTGTTACTTATTGGTACTAGTGGGAGGAATTTACTTTTGATCTTTTTAAACGCTACCCACACATAATAACTCTTATTCTGCAAGAAGTTGCTGCATCCATGGATAATTAGTAAACCAATTATGAATGTGATATTGTGTTTACTTCCAGACAATTCTGAAATTAATCGCAAAATATCATCTGTTTTTTATTTAGGTTGAAAGGACAGTTATTGTTTAAGAATTAAAATGAATTTCCAAATTTGATGTATAAAAAATTCTGGAATCAAACTAAGGCAAAAATTTGTTTTCCATAATGGAACGGTTTATTTGGATTGTTGTGATGAAAAGGGCATCTTTTTAAGTAAATTCCATTAATTTTTCATTACCAGTTTACTTATTTAGAAAATTGTTTACTACTTTTTCAAAAACACTTTTATGAGGGCAACATTTTCATTTTGACATCGAGTGTAGCTGCATTATCAAACTGCAAATATTTTAGTAGAATAGTTAAGTCATTTAGTATTTCAATTACGATTTTTTTCAATGACTCTCTTGTCGATTTCGATATTATCTATCGATATATTAATGAATAGAGAAGGAATGTAGATGAAAAGGCGACAATTTTGTTAGCATACTTTATATAATTCAAATCTTGAATGGTTATCTACAAAATCTACGGAATCTACAAAAAAATATTGAATGGTTATAAATGTAGTTAATATTTATTAATATTTATCGAAAAAAAAAACTATTCCAAGACCTAAGAGAAGTCCGGAAAACATTGATTTTTATGCTCATATACACTTACATACATGACGTTGATTTCAAGGACTAAAAAATAAAAAAGTGCACCACGGTGCATCTTTCCGCTCTCAGACTTTGTCTGAATTTTATAAATATCTGAGTGCGAAACGCTACGTACTTGAAACAATACCCTTTGTTTCCTAAATTACAGTGATGATCTGTTTGGGGATCGCTTTTCGAGAAAACTTTTAGGAATAGCCAGAGAGGAATAATACAAAAAAAGACTAAGAGCGGTCATTTGAGTAATGAGAGTTATTTTTATACTTCTTGGTTAATGGATTGTATATACTTGATAAGTTGCTTTACTATAAATAAATAGGATCCCTAGTTAATCTAGACAAATAAACATATAAGACAAATTTGGTACTCTTTTCTTAATATTATAAATAAATAATTAAAATATTGTCGAATCCATGTATCAAAATTTTTTAATAATTGTGAATAATAAACATTTCCAACATGAAATTCTAAATAAGCTTATTATATGATCTGCTTGTATATAGAAAACTGCAAAGAAATAGCATGTTCGAAAAGCTTTGCTTAGTACAATTAAACCTAAAACTAAAATTAATATTATTATAAAAATTATTAATAAACTCACGGGTTGAACTGAGAGACTACTCGCATTGTCAGTGCATACAACTGCCCTACACAACCATTAGCCAACTTCTTGACCAAAATTCTAAATCCTTCGTGGAAAATGCTTCTTGCTTCGTCAAATTTTTTTTTTCATTTTATAAAACTTCTTAAACTGTACCTTATCTCACCGTTAGATATTCTAGTAAGTTTCGATACTGTTCTTTTTACAAACATTCCTATAGACGAAACTGTAAATATTCTGGAAACTAAACACAGTATCTATAACGACCATTTATTTCTAATTAAACATTGTATATTCAACATTTATTTTATCTCCACAAATTAATTTGCAGACAAATAAATGGTGCCCCAATATGCTCCCCACTATCTCCAGTAATTGCCAATATCTTTGTGGAATACTTCTAGACCCGAACACTATCCACATAAATGCTCAAACCCACATTTTAATTACGATTAACAATACATTCGTTATTTGGCCACACGGCAGGAATGGTTTAGGTCTTTTTAAACACATCTCAATGGTATACAGCCTAGTATTCAGTTAAGGATGAAGATGGAAACTGGTTTATCCTCACCGTTTCTTGACGTTCTTAGAAAAAACCAATCCCACGGTTTTTGTCACTCTGTTGACTAAAACCACCCATACCAATCGCTACTTACATGCCAACTCTTATCATCCACCGATCAAAATAAAAGATAACATTCCAAATCAACAACAAGGAGTTTCTGAACTTCCTTGTGCAGACTGCTTGCTCTTATCTTATGTAGGCCAAATAAATCGTCAAATCAAAAATAGGATTTATGAACACTCCATTTCTATACTTAATTTCGATTCTAATTCGGTTCTAGATTAACAAATTCTTCATACAGGTATACACAGGCTCACAAAATTGATTTTGAAAACTCCAGAGTCATAACCCCCATTTGTTTATATGCTTATTAATGTTAGTTTTAGGTTTAATATGATGCTCTTTCTCTCTCTTTCTCCCTCTCTCTCTTTGTCAATCATTTTCCATTCACTCTGAATGTAGGTCTCACCCAATTGCTTTCATCTTTCTCTATCTTGCGCCAATCTAATCTACTGTTTACCTGCCACTGCTCTTATGTCATCTACCCATCTTTTTTGAGTCCTCCCCGTGCTTTTTGTTATCGTCCTTGGTCTCCATTCTAGAATTCTTCGTGTTCACCTGTTGGCATTATATCGAGCTACGTAATCTGCTCAGCGTCATTTCATTTTTGTAATTTCTTCCACAATATCTCTGATCTTCGTTCTACGTCTTATCTTGGTGTTTCTAATCTTGTCTCTTAGTGATAGTCAAGCATGATTGGTTCCATTGTTCTTTGAGTTGTTTCTAATTTTATAGCAGATTTTTTGTTAAGGGCTACTGTCTCCAAGCCGTAGGTACAAACTAGTAGTATGCATGTGTTATACTCCTTTTTCAAGTTTACAGGAATGGAGGTATTTTTTAAGATATATGCTAGTTTCCGAAAGCGCCGCATGCCAGTCGTGTTCTTCTTTTAATTTTAGCATTTTGATTTGGTTTTCCTAGTTTGATGACATGTTCAAAATTTTCTATGGTAGGATTTTGTATTGTTATATTTGTCTGGTCTCGGCTCAGTATTTTTGTTTTACAATAGTTCATTTTTAAGCCTACCACTCTTGAAACTGCATTTAATTGTTGTAACATATCATTTAGTTCTTGGATATTATCGGCTATTAAAACTATGTCACCTGCGAATCTCAAGTGGTTTAAGTATGATCCGTTCGACGTTGATACCCTTGTTGTTCCATTCTAGTTTCTTAAAAATGTCTTCTAGAGCAAGAGTAAACAGTTTGGAAGAGATGGTGTCTCCTTGTCTTACTCTTCGTTGTAGTCTTATGGGATTAGTTTTTATGCTTTCGTCAAGCTTTATCTGCATGGTGGCATTTTCATATGATATGATTACAATACAACTACCATTAGCACTAATCTTCGGGAGAAAGTTACTCTGTAGTAACAGTAAAGAGACAACAGAATCACTAGTGACAAGGATAAAGTTTACTAAGTCTACTTCAGACATAATATATGCTCGTATATAATGACCTAAAAGGGATGTTTCTTTAGAAGACAGTCTAGAAATACCTTGTGTTGTGATTGATTGAAAATTATTGAGGAGATATGTAACAAAAACGAAGTATGGAGATCGAGGTACAATCATGAACTCTATTAACTGTTCAAAGAGGTACCGATCTCAGAATTGAAATTTGAGAGATTGATGGCTGATCATGCAGTGAGAATAAAGACTGGAGGATTGCCAAAAAGCGTATGAAATAGTAAATAGTGAAGACTATTGGTAAAGACCAAAAGCAAGGCCACTAAAAAGGTTGGAAGATGAAGTGGCAGCGGACCGGCAAAATTTGATAGACGTGAGAAACTGGAGAAGATTGGCAATTGAGGCAGAGTTTGGAGAGCAAGGCTATTTCGCTTAACGCATTAAAAATGAGAGTTTTTAAAATTGTGTTATATATTATTTATTGATGTTTAAAACTTTGCTAAATATGTATGAGCAATGCTCTTGAAAAAGGAAATTTTTGCATGTAAATTTTTCAAATGTGGTTTTCTTGATAGTAAATAAGTAATTGAAAGAGTGAAAACCTAATTTAGATTTAATTTTGGTAGAAATTAGGAAATGGGTCGTAGACTTGTGAGTTTGCCAATCGTAAAATAAAATTATTAAAAGATAGAAATACAAAATGACAATCAACATAGAAATATATAGACAAACATATAGAAAATGTATCCAGGAGAGAAAGAAGAACAGGGAATAAAGATCAATAGATTTACACATTTTTCTATTTTAACAGATTTTGGTCACTAATTTGAAGAAAGATATATTTATATGCTTTATAGACTTCGAAAAAGCATTTGATAGAGTAAGACACGACCTTACTATTAGAAACGTTTGCAAGAAGTCGGTTTAGATGGAAAAGACATCAAATTCTTAAAAAACTTGTACTGGAACAAAAAGCCAGAGTTAGGATCGAAGGTTACACATCCGCAGAAGTAGAAATTAGGAGGGGAGTTAGACAGGGATGTGTTCTGTCGCCTCTGCTGTTTAATCTTTACTCCGAGTTTCTATTTAAAGAAGCATTGGAGGATTCCAAGGATGGAGTCAAGGTGAATGGCGTACAATATCAACAGTATCAGATACGCCGATGATACAGTGTTAATTGCGGATTCCGACTCAGGTCTACAACGACTCATCGACAAGACCAACTTACCTGTGAGCAATTTGGTATGAAAATAAACATTAAAAAAACCAAAGTGATGTCAATCCGAAAAAACCAAAACGTACCTCAACCTTGCACAATAAGTGGGCCACATCTTAGAACAGGTCAATAGATTTAAGTACCTGGGATGTTGGATCGATAGCAGCCTAAAATCCTGATCAAGAAATAAGATCGAGAATAGAACAGGCTAGAAAATCTTTCGAAAAAATAAAAAAACTGCTTTGTGATTCTCGAATAAAACTCGAAATTCGACTACGTTTATCAAAATGCTACGTCTGGTCGACTCTTCTATATGCAGTTGAAACGTGGACCCTTAAAACATCAACCGTAAATAAATTGGAGGCCTTTGAAATGTGGATCTACCGGAGAATGCTGAAAATTTCATGGACATCGCATACCTCAAACGAAGAAGTGCTGCATAGAATAGGCAAGGAAGAGAAACTTTTTAACACAGTAAAAGTAAGAAAAACATCATACCTAGGCCACATACTGAGAAATCATAAGTACCAATATGCCCAACTTATAGTGAAAGGAAAAATCGAGGAAAGAGAGGCCTAGGAAGGAAAAGACTATCATGGCTCAGAAACATCCGACAATGGACAGGGCTAAATTTTGAACAGCTAATAAGAACAGCTGAAGATAGAGAAGAGTTTAAAATTGTTAGTAGCCAACCTCCATAGAGGAGAGGGCACTTTAAGAAGAAGAAGGTCACTAATTAGTGTTTTTTTTTTCAAAATAGTGCACTTTAGAATTAAAGTGACAAAAGCATTGAAAGAAATGAAAAGCAACAAATCGTCTGGAAAAGATGAAATACCTGCAGAGATGCTGAAATATAGTGAAAAAGTGGTAATTAATACTCTACATTTTCTATTTTACACGATATTAAAAGAAACAAGAATCCCAAATAACTGGAAGGAATCCGTAACCATTATCCTACACAAGAAAGGGGATAAAGAAGATAAAAACTACCGTACTATAACACTCCTCAATGTAATGTATAAACTCCCTAAACAAAAATTTTAACCAATAGATTGGCGACAAAATTCGACAAATACCAGTCAAACCAGAGATAGAAAGACGAGATAGACTGGCATGGGAGGCATTTAGCAAACTAAGCTACATTCTTAAAAAGAAAAGATATCCACAACATCTTAAGACCAAAGTATACAATCAATGCGTATTCCCTGTTCTCACTTATAATTCTCACACGTGGACATTTACAAAAGCAAACATGGGCAAAATCATAAAAACCCAAAGAGCAATGGAAAGGCAAATGTTGTACATAAGACTGATGGACAAAAAGAGAAACGAGTGGGTAAGAGAGATAACAAAAGTGGGGGATGTTGGACAAGAAGTTGTCAAAATTGAAATGGAGATTTGTCAGACACAAAATAAGACAAAAAGAAGACGATGGAACAAAATTCTTATAAATTGGAGACCGTGGGAATATAAACGAAGCAGATGATAGATAAAAATGAGATGGGCAGATGATATTAAGAAGCACGTGGGCTCTAGGTGGATGACTGTAGCTACAGACTTAGAAGAATGAAAAAGGATTGGGGAGGCCTATGTCCAAAGATGAACCGAGGAAGGTTAATTAGATATATAGATAAATATATCCTTAGAATAACTAAATACATTCAATAACAAACATTTTTTAAAAAATTGTGCGCCTGTTTTTAAGTTATTCCAGTTTTGATTAGGGAAAGCCAGACTTAATTTAGCAGTAGATTTTTTGGAATATAATTACAAAGTAACCAGCTGTTCCATTTTTACCCTCTGCTCCCAAGGGTACATTTAATTATCAACGTAAAACAATATTAACTTGCCAGCTCGATCGGGTATATTTATCTTCCACTCAAAAAGCAGGGTCAAGGAAAATCGATGGACAGACATTTGATTTCAAAGAAAAAACTAATTTCGGCATTTTATGGGAGTGTATAATTAACCTATTACCGGCGAATAATTTCTGGAGTTAGGTGTGTAGGCTTTAGCGTGATGATTTCTTAATATACAATATACTTAGCTGTAAGGTGTTCTATTTATATCGCTCAATTGACTACAATATATTTTTTATCTTCCTTTATGTGGCGTACTTGTTATTAAGTGTTCGCTATCTTCGTATTGCTGGACGGCACATCGCACAAATGTCTCAATATTGACAGAATCGATATCAATACTAGGCTTACCACAATCATCAACCAAAATATATTGAGGTACTTTGGACACATTACCAGACGAATATAAGGCATGAAGAGGTTGGTGGTTGAAGGCAAGGTAGATTGTAAAAGATTTCTAGGAAGATCGTCACTCCGATGGTCAGACCAAATAAAATGCGCTACCGGTTACTCTCTGTCTAAGGTAACACACCGCGCCCAGGAAAGAGAAGACTGGATAGCATTATATTGTTCTATAGTATTAGTTGTTGCTTTAGTGTTAAAATCCCTTATGTCTTTCTTAACAGCTTTTGAAATGGTTTTAGTTAAATTACTTAACTCTGCGATGTTCACTGTGTGCTTATCTTTCATTTCCCTTTTTTGTTGCATTAGGTTCCTTATGCCTTCTGTACAGATTTCATTTTTCCTTGTTTGCTTAACTTGACAGTTCTTTTGTGCCTTCCTTAGAACGTCCACCAACCTTTCGTTAAGTTGTTCACTATCGGTTTCATCTTGCACGTCATTCTGGAGGTTTCTATCTATTTCTTCCTGGTATGCCCTTGCGTTAGTAATCGCAGTGAACGTAATATTTTTAGTCCATCAATGTTCTGGTGTTATATGTTGCCATAAACCATATTCTTTGCCGTTGTCTTTTATTAAGGTAGCCTGGTCCACTCCGGAGATTCTTAGCACCCTCTGTCCCTCTACCTCCGCGACTGCTACCATAGCCTAGTTTCAAGGGATTGCCGGAGACTGAGGGCCTTGCGTCTTCAGCGTTTCTCATTTTACAGGCGTCCATGGCCGTTTCTCTACCACGCTGGCTGTGCGGGTTGGTAGCGGATGTTTTCCTGGATTATTAAGACTGCTTAATTTTGTATTTTTATTATTTATTATATATATATATATATATATATTATATATATGTGTGTGGTGTTATAGTTGAAATTTTTCCTGTTTCTTTTACTAGTGTCCCATATCTCTGCTCCGTATGTTACCATCGGCTTGTTTACTCTTGGATCGGCTATGTTTCTGCCTTTGTTTATTCTTGTATTTATTTCTTCATGGCTATTTCCGTCTTTTGTAAACACTACTCCTAGGTATTTTACTCTATTTGTTCCTTTGATTTTGTTACTCTCCAATGTCAGGTCTTCGACTGTATTTTTCCCCACTGAGAGATATTCGCATTTTTGTAAGTTCATTGTCAGTCCACATTCTTCGTACGCTGTTTGTAGTTTCCTAACCATATAGCTGAGATCGTCTATATCTTCTGCTACCACCAGTTGGTCATCAGCGAAGAATAGTGTATAGAGAATATCCTCGTCTATTTGTATTCCCATATTTCTGCATTGTCTTTGCCACTTTGTAGAGATCGATCCAGATATATTTTAAACAGCGTAGGTGATAAACAACATCCCTGTCGTAGTCCTTTCGTAGTGTTGAATTTCTCACTAAGTTGGCCACCTATTTTAATTGATGCGGTGTTGTTTACATACCACTTTTGAGTTGCTATTATTAACGAAGGTTTTATTTCCATGTTTTGCATTTCACTCCTAAATTATTTATCGGCACGTTATCATATGCCTTTTCAAGATTTATCAGGGCTATATGTGTTTCTTTGTTTCTTTGTTGTCGCTTTTCGATTAATATTTTAAGTGTAAATAGATTATCTATAGTCGATCTTCCAGCTCTGAATCCGCATTGTTCTTCTGGTTGTTTCATACGAATGTCTTCTTCTATGAGGTTTCTAAGTATTCGGGAGTACAGTCGTCCTATAGTGGGGATGACAGCAATTCCTCTATAGTTTCTGACATTGTTTCGTGCTCCTTTTTTGTATATTGGGGTTATATAGGCCTCCCGCCATTCTAACGGGGTCTCTTCTCCATTCAAGCATCGTTGGAACAGATCTTTTAGCATTTCCGACAGTTTAGCTGAGCTGTATTTAATAAATTCTGGTGAGATGTTTCCTGAACCTGGCGCTTTTTTAAGTTTAAAAGATCTTATCGCTTCTACGATATTTGTCATGTTCAATTCAATGAATTCTGATCGTATGTCTCTGTTTGCATTTTCGTATTGAAAATTTTGTCGTCCTTCTTGTAGTAACTGTTTAAAGTAGTCTACCCAGTCTGTTTCTGTTATGTTACTTAAATATAATTTATTGTTGGTTGACGTTTTCATAGATTGTAGCGTTCTCCAGGCTTCTGAACTTTTCGATCCTCCAATCATTTGTTTCTATGTATTCTATCTATGTGTTCTATGTATATTAGTGTTGGTTGTTGTCTCATTATAATATAGTCGATGATGGATTTCTGGTCTCTAGAGCGGTGTTTCCAGGTATATTTGTGTATATCTTTGTGTGCATAGAAGGTGTTTGTGATTCTTAAATTGTATTGTTCGCACAGATCTATCAGTCTTTCGCCATTATTATTTCTTGTAGGTTCTCCATGTCGTCCTACTACTGCACTGTTTTCTTCTTGGCCTACTCTACTGTTAAAGTCACCTGCCATAATGATTTCGCATCGGTTAGGATTTGATCTAACACATCTCTTAAAATTGCGTCAAAATTGTCTTTTACCGCTACTGTTTCGTCTTCATTTGGAGCATAAATTCCTATAACCACTATAGTTCGTCCTTTAATTTGAGGTATTTTGATTATACGTTCATTAATACTCTCCCATGACTTTATTTGTTGTTTCAGTTTTTCGTGAATAATTATCGATACTCCTGCTTTTGCGTGGGATGACTTATCTACCCCGCTGTAGCAGTGGATATACCTTTTCAACTTTTCACATCCGTTGCCCTTCTTTTTGGTTTCCGAGAGTATTGTTACGTCCAGCTTTCTTTCTTCGATTTCAAGTAACACTTCTTGTTGCTTATTTCTGAAGCCTTGAACATTCCATGTTCCAATATTCATGTACCTTTTTCTTTGCAATTTTCGTTGTCCAAAAATCTGATCTAACATCCGAGGCCTATTTCTAGGGTTTTTAGCGATAGTAAGCGTAGTTTTATTTTTAAAACCGATAATTTAATCAGTCAGATCCTTTTTTTACACAGAAAATGTTTAACATTTATAATTTGAAATACAAAAAAGGAATTTTACGAATCATAAAATAGTTCGTGTCATTCAAACCGCTGCTGCATTTAATATTATTCATGTTTCAGCTTTATTGGCTTTAAAAGGAAATACAAAATGTTGGTAATAAACATTCATTAGGAAATGGCATATAAAAAAGCATTCTTTTTACAATCATTTTTAACAGTACAATGAAAATGTTATATTTTCATAGAGTTTATATGCTAATATACATTTGTAGCATATTTAAAATTATACTAAAAGAATCTCGTTATTTTGGGTCATATTTCCATCCAGCATAAAATGAGAGAAAAATAAAACTCGTCCAACATCTAATCTCAAAGCTTCACGACTTTGTTTGACGTATATTACGTGTCACACCAAAGTTCGATAACCTCTTCCTTAATAATCCTGTAACCCTTGAGACACTTGAAAAACCCTACATGAATATAAAGAAGTCTTATATTGCAGAAGAATTGAATTATTTTTAAACTATTAAGGAAATATTGCATATAGTATAGTATATTGCTAAACTCGACAATCTTTTAATTCATAGTCAAATTTGATTTTTTTAATTAACCCTATAACGCCGCAATTTTTATTGTATTCAAAAAAAAATTTTTGTTTCTTATTACTTATTTTGCTATTATTAATTTACAGATTAAAAAAAAACAGTTTTTTTTTTAAATATTAGGTGTTTTTTTGAAACGTTACGAAATCGTCACAAAAGTCCTTTGTTTAGAAATAACTCATGATTTAAATTTTGAAAAGTTTTGATTTTTTGCTTAATTTACATACATGTAATGCACAATATCGATATAAAAGACATATAATTTGAAAAACATCAATTATTATAAATTAATACAAAAATAGAAGTTATTATGTAGTGTGGAAATGTATAAAACAGTTCTTTTCCTTTGTATTGCACAGGTGTACTTTACATTTGGTGCACATATATACTGGAGCACTTCTACAATTGATATTTTTACACCTACCCCTATCTGTGACCATGGGCAAGTGATCAAGCCCATCTAGACGTATGTCTGCTACCGGAATACTTTTAGTGGCTGGACCTAGCTTCTTCTTTTTTGAAAATTCTGCATCTGTGCTGGTTTTTGATGGACGACCCCTTTTTGATTGTTGGGTTCTTTTCCCTTCCAATAGCAGTGCCTCTGCAATGCTCATTTTGAATTCTTGGAGATTAACTATGTTTCTTTTAGGTACCTGTAAGGATTCGCAGTCTCTTCTGTAAATGAGCCAAGAGTTTACCACAGTAACATCTAAAAAGTGAAAAAACAATTTGTGATAGAACTTTTTAGATCTAATATGAATTCTGTAAAGAGCAATTAATGCATCCATTAGGTCCACTCCACCCATAAATTGGTTATAGGTTTTGACAATAGCTGGACAGGTAATTGTAATATTCTGTTTAGTCTTTTTGTCATATCGCTCGCATGTTTCAGTAGTTCTGCAGACGAAATGTTGATAGCAAATTGACTACCCGATTATCAGCCCATTTTACTGCTCTGACTTCAATATTATCTACTAGAGTCGAGACTTCTTGGAAGGATCCTTTACCTTTTTTTAGTAAATCTTTATCCTTGTTTAGAGGAACTCCCGATAAGCGATTTATCCTTACTGTTCCAAGGCAATAAATTTTCTTTTTTGCCAAATGCACCATCAGAGCTAGAGAGGTAAACCAATTATCGAAATATAGGAGATGATTTGCACCTACAGGAATATGAGTGGCTAATTGCAGTACCACATTGGAACTAGCTCCTAAATCTGGTTCTCCAGTTACTGGTTGGATTTTTTCAGAATATATAAAAAAATTATACATAATTCCTTTCTCATCACAAAGAGCAAATAATTTGTAGCCCCATTTGTGTGGCTTGCTGGGTATATATTGTTTAATGCTAGATCTGCCTTTGAATGGTACTATCTGTTCATCAATACATAACATTTGAGGCATTGGAATTTCTCTAAATTTCGCCTGTAAATGATTTATCAATGGCCTTATTTTGAATAGTTTGTCATATGTGGTATTATCTTCTGGTATTGTCGATTATCGTTAAAATGGATTTTGGATTTTATTTCTTCCACCGATCCCTGGTCATTACTTCCGTACAATTGGACAGTTTAACTTAGTTTTCCAATACAATCTTGAGTTGGATAGTTTTACCATGGACATTGCCAATAAGGACCCTAAAAATTGTTCCAATTCAGGAATTGACAATGACAGACTTTTATTGGGATTTTCTTGAATGGCATACAAGTTTGACTGCTCAACTATGTGAGTCAGAATATCTTCCGAAAAAAAATTTCTAAAATATTCCACAGGTCGCTTTACAACTCCAGACGGCTCTAGTTGACCTAACCATATAGGAAGTGGTTTAGCAGAATCTTCAGTTGACACATGTCGCCAAAGTGGATAGGTTTTACGACTCTTTGATTTTAATGTTTCTGGTGCAGCTACTGTTTCTCCACTGGCTTCACTTTCTTCAGTACTATCGTCAGATTCATCTATAATAAAAAAGAGTATAAATGAGTCATTTCAAACTATAATACAAAGAGGCAAAGCAGTCAATACAAATGACTAGAAAATTATAAAAAGAACTATAAAAATAATTACCCAAATCCTCGAAATTAATATCAGAACCATCTACAGTATCTGTACTACTCTCATCCATTAAGGGAAGACGTTTTTTGCCATAAAACGCTGCACAATCCATAATTATTTTGATCAATCTAAAAAAATCCAAAAGACGAGAGTGACGATTTCGTAACGCTTAAAATTTTCAATAAAAATACAGAAAAATAATTAATTTTAGCACATTAATTACCTTCGCCAAACGATAATCGTCCTTCTAGAAGTATGTAAAAAAAATCCAACGTTCATATGCTGCTTGATTCCAATTTATAACAATAAACACTCCACAGTACACTATAACTAACTTTTCATTAGTGCACTGTCAAACAGAAACATCTCACGTGAATGTGCCGCGCGAACGTAATAAAAACGGGTTTGCTCTTTATCAATGAACTGTAACGTTACCCGATCCGTCGGCGTAGCGTCTACATGGGTTATTTTGTTGCATAAAGACCAGTGTTTATAGACCGTTACAGTTGCACGGCACCCCTTGCTGCAACTTTCTTGCAATGACTAACTTCTCAAGCATAATTGCCGGGGTCATTATGTGCGCCTATCACCTGCTTGCTCAATTACTTATGAAAATTATTTACTTTCAACCTCAATTATTTCTAATTTTATAATTTTATTACTTATGTTTATTTCACACACCTTTCGACGAATTTCGTTATGTCGATGAATGAAATAATTTCGATAGAAGATTTAGCCTTACTTACTCACGCTTTACGTATTAAAGCAATTTAGAATGATACTTTAGAATTACATTCATTAGATCTATAGCTTTAGAAAGCACGATAAGATAAATTTGATTACAGCCAAGGACTATGACACGGACAAAGTGGATCTAGGGCAGACATAGTTCCTTTTTGCTATACTCTAAGTATTATTTAATAATAACAATTTGCAAAAAGACAATATCTAAAAATCAAGACAGCAAATACCCCCTGTGTGGGAAAGGCAACATTAAACAAACTCGGAAACAGTGTTCGGCACCTAGTCTCGTTTCAATCAGTGATTATTGACCATAGGCCATTGTGGAAAACTCAAAACATCTACAAATTCCTCCTGACTTGCATGACCTTGACACAGCAAATGTCTCACACAACAGGATAATCGCGCAACTGCAAATAAGTTGCAGGCAATAAACTACTCAGCTGACGACTAACAGGCTGCCTCTGAGCAACCTTTCTTGCGTCTTGCACGGTAATAATTGCAAGCTGTAAACGGATCTTATCAACGTTCCGAACTTCATCGCTCCAGCGCTTTATAGGTAGTTAAAATTTAAAAGTTATAAGCAATCCTAAAGAGCATAAATAATCGATAAATATGGCAATCTTAATTTTTATTATGACAATTTAAACATTCTATTTGACAGATATTCACAACGGTTCTACAAGGTTGGTAATTTTTGTCAAATGACAATAAATTTTTTTAGGAATAGAAACATCTGCTTTCTTGTCATGAACTTGTCCACAAGATTTTTGGACACAAGCGTACTAAACAGTTGAATATAATAGTAACAAATTACATAAATCGTCAATATAACAAAATAAAAAGTAATATAATAAACAATTATTATTGTAAACTAATGTATATTCACATATTGTATCAACTGTCACATATTATGTTACATAATCTAAATACGCTAATGACCCTGCGTGGTTGATGCGTTAATAGAAAAAAAAAATCCATAGCAAAATTTTAATAAAACGAATCGCTTGTCCTTTTCAGACCTGAACATAATTTTTTCTTGAGAACTTGGTAAAATTTAGTGCAAATGATACTTGGAGGTTACTTATAATAAAAAAAATCTATGTATTGTCATATTGTATATATATATATTATATATATATATAATATATATAATATATATAAATATATATACTATATATATATATATATAATATATATAATATCACTATATATATTAATCATATACTTCTTTTCAGCCAAAGAGAAAAATAAAATAAATAAATAGACCATTGAAATAAATTTTCAAGACATCCTGGTAAACAAAATTATGTATTAGATTAAGATAAGATTAGATTAACAGAAAGTTTTACCTGTCAACAACTGATTTTTAAACACTCCAGGTAAAATCTTTTTATATAGAATTAGAAAGCCCATACTCATTATAATTTTTTAGTGTTTTGTACCTAGAATTAAGATATTGGTACCTATTTAACCTTTTGTTATAGAAATGAATTATGTATGAGTAACCAAAGGGAAAGCCAGTTTTAAAGCAAAAATTTTAGTTTTTCAAGAAGCAGTAATGTGGTTTTTTGGTAATGATTGTTAACATGATTGTTAAGAATGATTGTTAAGAGAATAGGCAGTTGCCATTTGATCATCGAAAGGAAAGTCGCGATAGAGAGTGTGTCGGGAATTTAGATACCGGCATTGTGAAAGGAAGTTCGCAGGATTGTGGAAGGATATTACAATTCGATGAAAAGATATCCTTGGATCTAAAGTGGGCAGTTTCTGGAAAACGTAGGAAATAGATTGGTGGCACGAAGTTAACAGAAAGAGGTCCTTGTGTCATTGAGAAGTAGCTGAGTGTTTGGAGAATTAAATTTCAAGTGTTAATTGTTGGAGAATTGAGTCATGTGTTTCGTACAGTCACTGCAGGAGGATTGCAGATACAAAAATAAGAAATCCGGGGTGAATAGTGGCAGATCACAGTGCTGTGGAGCGAGGACAATTCTGGGAATGGTCTAAATATAATCTACGAAGGAAAGTTCACTTAATTTCTGTTTAGAATTGAAAATTTTGTAACTGTGAATGAATTTTGTTTCACATTAGTAGTTATCATTCACATCATAGTCGTTACCACTTTAACTTAAGAGTAGACTTCATTTGTAAAATGTTTTAAATTTTGTTTTTGCAATAAAGTAAATATAAAAAAATCAGATAGATAAAAAGTTTTAAGATATTCATTGAAATAGGCTTTAAAGTGGTTTTGTCTTCAAGAAGAATTAAAATATTCTTTTTGTGTAAATTTTACTGTATTCATTTATGCTGTTTGATAAGATAACGGCAAAATTTGATAATTGTTTTATTCTTCTTTAAATAAAATAAAGAACACCAATTTTTTTGTAACATACTATTTTTATTGTTATCCTTATTTCTTTATTCCGATAAAGGACAACTAAGAAAAATTTTGGATCCACACAACATAGGTTAATATAAGGAGATTTTACACCCTGAGAACAATTAAGTTATGTTTTTGATTTGCTCAATTAATCAAGTAAAAAAAAGTAATAACATAGCAGTATAGAGTGTTTAAAAAAGGTACCCACATTATTGTGTATGATAGGTTTTATTTTAGGTAATACAAAATATTAAATCTACCATGTATGTGAATACAAAAATCTTTGATCTGTAGCTTGCATTGCAGCCCTATAATTTTGTTTTTTTTTTGTTTGAGGCTGTCTTTCTTCCTCTTCTTGATTAACCCGTAACCACAGACGCGGAGTCAATTTGACTCATTGCAAGTACGTAGTGATGAGTTTCGAGATTTCCCCCCACTCTATATGGCCAGGCGTAGATGTACCTTTTCAACGATCAGTATTCAACGGTTAGTGAGACGGCTGTGTCGTTTGTATATGTTATTTGCATTTTATTACGACTTCAGTTTTCGACGGAGTCAAAAAGACTACAGGTCTGTGATAACGTTATATTTCTTGTTTCCATATTTTATAAATCTGCTCGGTTTATTTTAGGTTTTAGTAATGGATTTCGAAAGTAAAGGTGGTCCATCAAAAAGAATCAGATATGGCGATGCAAACTATGAAGAAACTTTGCTGAAATGGGCGGATGAGGTCGATGAAAACGAGAGCGATGCTGATTCAGATTCCGAATTTATTTATAGCGGTCATGAAAGCGATTCGGAGCAAGAAATGGAGGATAATTGTGAAAGACTTTCTAGTGAAGATGAAGGCGTAATAGAAAAAGGTGAGCCATCGCATGAAGTTTCTGTGGAAAACTATTTTTACGGAAAAAAACCGTTTCAAATGGTCCAAGATATCCCCGTATTCTAAAAATACACGCACTTTGCAACATAATATTGTAATTAAGTGTCCGGGTATAAAAATTACAAAAATTCATAAAGCTGATCCAGAAGAAATTTGGAATGTGTTTTTTGATAACCGCATTATTCACATTATTCTTGAATACTCAAATTTACGCCTGGCAAAATTGAGGGAGAAATATCAAAACAAAAATTCAAGTGATATTCGGGATTTAGATATTGTTGAGCTGAAGGCTTTTATTGGAATGCTTTTGCTTACAGCTATCTTCAAATCTAATCACGAAGATATTCGTTCAATTTTTGCTACTGATGGATCGGGCAGAGATATATTTAGATGTGTGATGAACTCGAATCGTTTTGCTGTCATACTCTCATGCTTACGATTCGATGACCCAAAACTAGACTCGCACGAAAAAAGGATGATCCTTTAGCTCCAATATCCGAGATATTCAACGCTTTCGTTAAGAATTCCCAAAGCGCTTACACTCTAGGTACAAACACATGTATTGATGAAATGTTAATTTCATTCCGAGGACGGTCAAGGTTTAAGATGTACATGCCAGCAAAGCCTTGTAAATATGGGTTGAAAATGATGGCGTTGACAGATGCTAGAACTGGATATTTATATAATGCATATATATATATTGTGGTAAAGATTCAGATGGGTTCGATTTGCCAGAAAATGAAAAAAAATATTCTAAGCCTACGCAAGCCGTTCTCAAACTTGCTAAGCCAATTTTCGGCACGCACAGGAACATAACCGCTGATAATTGGTTTAGTTCCATAGAGTTAGTGAATTTATTAAAATCAAAAGGTCTAACATATGTTGGAACATTGAAAAAAAATAAGCGTGAAATTCCAGTTAGCTTTTTACCAAAAAAAGAAAGATCTGCAGGTTCTAATTTGTACGGTTTTACCAGTGACATTACCCTACTTTCTCACGTTCCAAAGAAGCACAAGGCCGTTTTGTTAGTCTCATCAATGCACCATGATGAAGGAAACATAGGAGAATCGGGCAAACCGGAAATAATCGACTTCTACAATCTAACAAAAGGGGAGTGGATAGCTTGGATGAAAAGTGTAGTGTCTATTCAACGGGTCGAAGAACGAGGCGTTGGCCAATGGCAATTTTTTATAGAATGCTGGATATTTCGACTGTTAATTCTTTTTTGGTTCATCAGTCGTGCCGAGACAATGTGGAGCTGAAACGTTTCGAATTCAATAAACAACTTGCAATGCAGCTAGTAGAACCAGAAATGAGACGTCGTTTTCAAAATATGCACATCAGTCGGGAAGTCAGAATGTGTATTGGTCGTGTTTTAAAAATAGAAATAGAATGCTCTAGTGCTAACCAGGAAGAAAAATTTGAAGTCAGAAAATACTGCAAGCGTTGCCCAGCTAAAAGAAGACGAAAAACAGCACATTTTTGCATAATTTGTAAAATTCCAATATGTATGGATTGTACCAAAAGGGTTTGTGTGGAGTGTGCACAATGAAAATATACGTTGGGAAAACTTACTGCACGTTTCCATAATATTATTTTTATGTTAATTTCTAATTAATGTAATTGTTATGTTGTATGTTTTTAACAAATTTTGAATAAAAACTGCTTAGCAAGTTTTTTTTTTTAGTTAAAAATATTGCGAAAAATAATGTATCAAAATTTTTCAAAAAATGTATGCATTACATTTATTTCTCTACAACTTGATTGCGTTTCATTAAAATACATCCATAATTATATTAAACAGTAATACTTATACCCTACTTAAGCAATATAAGGTAGAGGTAAGCTTAGTTTTCCCCATAAATTTTTTTCAGTTATTTAAATATAGGAGTCATTTTGACTCAACGTCTGTGGTAATGTTCAGTTAGTTGGACGTCTGTGGTTACGGGTTAATATTAGTAAACGTCGTTTCGTAGGGGTTGACAGTAATGTTTCTACACGTTCCATTCGACAGGATAGGAGATCCTTTACCTTTCGTTTTGGAATAGTATTCATTTGACAGTTAGCTCTATATTGCATACAAGAATTTACCACCGTAAGATGCAAAAAGTGGATTATTACTTGTAAGGTCCATTTTCTTATTTTTATTAAACTTCTGTAGTATTCAACTTGCTGATCTACGATATAAACAGCTCTCATATTCTCATTGTAAGATTTAATAACATCAGGAAACGTTATTTCTATATATGTTTTTTACACAACCTTTTTACTATACTTTGAGGATCAACTCCAGCTGCATTCGACAATAAAACTACAGACTTGAGTCCTTGCACTTACCTGCCACTATATTTTGTTCTTTGCAGCTTTACGGCAAAATTGTTCACTTTCTTTATCTTGCATAAAGTTAACTTTGATTAGATTGTTCATTACGGTTCCAGCTCCATATATATTTAATTCACAAAGCTTATTTATTAAGCGAGGTATAGTAAAATATCTGTGAAACTGCAAAAACGATCCTTCTGGCAATGATGTTGTTAATCTCAAGACTACAGAAGGTCCACAGTCCATATTCTGCATTTAAAAGAGGAGTTTGTTTTCCTTGGTATATCACAAAATCGGGGAATTTGATTCTTCTCACTTTGACAGACACACATTTCGTATCGCATCCATGACAGGTTGTACTTTCCATAGGCTGTTATTTTGGTGATTCTCAGGGGAATAATTTGTCAACAAAGTAAAGGCAGGTTCTCAGTTGCATAACCCTATTCCTACTTCAAGGTAAATTGCATGGGAAAAGAGGTCCAGGTCAGAGAAGAATATCTTGGCTGCATAACCTGCGAAAATGGTTTAACTTAACCACTATCGGACTTTTCAGGGCAGCAGTCAACAAAGTCAGACTAGATGTTAGTGTCCAACATTCGTAACATATAGGCACCATAAGAAAAAGAATCCCTGGATAAAGCATCAGATACACTTGATATTTTTAACCCAGCTTTCCAATACCAGGATAAACGAGGATATCGAGTACAACCAAAGAGCAAACGGGTTCTGAACAAATTTTTGATTTCAGCT
Organism: Diabrotica balteata; assembly: GCA_918026665.1. Classification (NCBI taxonomy): domain Eukaryota; kingdom Metazoa; phylum Arthropoda; class Insecta; order Coleoptera; family Chrysomelidae; genus Diabrotica; species Diabrotica balteata. Next base: position 160,573,615 of record OU898279.1, on the reverse strand, counting down.
GCTCTCGTATATATTGCTTTTCCTTTTTTGACCATGAATACATATTAGAATATATGGGTGTTTGGTCAAAAATGTCGTTTGGAAAATATTTAAAAAAATATTTTTTAGAAAAGTTTTAATATTTCCGTGTTGGGTTGCAAAGAAATTTTCTTTGTAAATATATTATATATTTCAGATGAGAGCCATATATAAAAACAAATTCATGGGATGTATCAGCTTCCAAAACACATCTGTATAAAAATTAATTACAATGTTGCCAGTAGTTTTGGCAAAATCGTAAAAAATATGTAACAGTTTTTTCTTCAACGCCCTGATTCTCCAACGCCAAAGCAAACCCCAATTATTTTTCAGTTTTTCACCTATCCTAGAGACAGTGTTACCTTTTGTTTGAAACACCTTGTATAGTATGTTTATTTTTTAATAGAACAATGGCTCCATAAAAATTAAATCAGAATTGAATGAAAAAATATACAAAAAACAATATTTTGAAACATCCATATACCCAAAGTGTCCGTGCGAAATTAAAACTATCTTATCCTGTAACGATCTTCACGTCTTGTCTGATATCCCGTGGGAAGTATTACCCGCCTGAAGCCCACTTTCGTTTTTTAGGTCAATGTAATAACTACTAATGTCCTGAAGGATGCTCGTTGTGGAAACAGGCGTATATGGGGACACTTGTTTATTCCTGATGGATTTCACCAACTGGTTTCGGGTTTCGGAACTCCCAATTTCCTCGTTTCTTTCTTTGTATTTTCCCATTTTTCTTAAATTACATTAGAAAAAAGGTATGTCATGTGTTTGCTATGTTCCCTTTACGAGTAAATTATTACTGTTCTGTTATAGGAAAATATAATTTAGAATTCTATTATTTACTTTTCATTATTTTTTAATAATATAGCTAGAGTAAAACTTCTGTTAACGGACACCTCCCTACAACGGAAGCCTCTGCTAAATGGACAGTATTTAGGTCACCGAACATTTTGATAGTATGTGGCAACATTTCGGAAAATTTTGCCGCAAATATTTCGACGACTATCCTAGTCGTATTTTTGAAATTTTTTATAATTTTTAAGCTAAAGTGTAAATACATAAACACTTCTAGTAATTGTCAAGTATAATAAATAGTTTAAGATTTAAAATAATTTAATTTCCATTTTGAATTAATCAATAGGTTAAAAGATATAACAATTATACTCTGAATGGTAAAAGTTACTTACTTTTAATGTATTTTTACTCGAACTGAGAGTTTCAGTAAAGTTACAGCAGCTCTTCAGAATGTACGTAGACAGATCTAACATCTTTGCCAAATATAATATTTAAAAGAAAATGCTTCTTCACCGACTTACCCCTGCGGTAACAAACCTGGTCTCCGGTACCAAAGAAATTGAGACAAACGGAGACAAAAAATAAGAAAAAGAGTAGGATTACCTATAAGTAGATAACTCGATGAGGTTGAGAAGAACCTAAAAGAAAAAAACATACGCATAAAAAAAAAGAATGGAAGAGAATTATCAGCTATGGGCCTAAGGGGCATACATTAGCATTATAACAGTTATAAATTTTTAGCTTACTATATATATTCAAGCAAACAGTAACTATAAACATTTTTCATTTAAAGTGATCTCCTTTTTTAGTTTTAGGTAAGATGATGGATCCTGATCCACTAGAAGAAGGTCCTCAATCATCGAGTAGTATAGTTTTCGAAGCCTCTACACAAACACCAACAAACGAGCTATGCGACTCGCCTCTATTTACCCAGAAAGGATACTGCCTCAAAACTACTGGACATAGTGTTCAAGCACTAACGAATATACATAGAATGAGACAACATGGGCAAGTAAGTATTTTTGTATGAAACTAGTTACTATTAGATATTTTAGCTGTAGATATGTTTGTTGTAATAGATACATTAGCCATTTAGTGCTATTTTATCTAAAAATTCAACGTTTCTTAATCAAAACGAATGTTTAAGTTATCAAATAATTTAAAAGGAAAATTCCCAGTGGTTGGCTGTATTTGTGTAATTAGTATCATTTAAGCCTGTAGGCTTAATTTTGCCGAGTGATTGCCGGTATAAGCAATCTCCCACTTACTGACCAACGGCTTCGGACGGATGAGTTAGTAAGTGGTAGGGCACTTTTTTGTCTTGGGGTTGAGAAATTGGCTTCAAAGGCGGATAAACCTATTCGTGGTCAACGGCATAAGGATGTAGAAGGCAACGCACAACCCCTACATTAAAGATCATAGAGACCAAAGCCTTTTTAACCCTTAACTACTGATGTGGATGTTTCAGGACGTAGACTCTGACATGCGGTATGTCATACCGTTGTCTATTCTCCTTTGTTTTTAATATGAATTTATCTTATATCACTGTATTTGTTTTTTATATCAACTACGGAATGATTCTTAACATTGCTGTAGCATAATATACTGCTACAAGTAAAATAAACTTTACTTTTTCAAGAATATTAAGAATGCGTGCATAATATTTAAAAAAACGGTGGACGTTACTACAAAATCGTTTATAAACTAAATTACAAGAAAAATTGATTACTTTTGACCAACAAATGGTAAAATAATGTTAAAAGAAACAGACTAATGATTTAAATTTAATGAGAAACTAAAATACAAAATTTTGACAATAACCAAAAATTACAATAAAATAACTAGTCATTTTGCGCGCAAGGTCCGCAATTTTTCTTTGTACACTGTAAGCACACTGGTTTTCCACAAGAAAAGCACACATAAAAAGTCTTTCGCTTTAATGCACTTGGGCATAAGTATAAATCTTTTTCTCAAGCCTTTCTTCAAAATCTGCTTCTTTTTGGCGTTTTTGTCCTAGTATTCGTTCAATACCACATAATAATTCTCTCGGGATTCTGGGATTTTCGAGTCTTCTTTGTAGATGAGGTAAAACTAATTGTTTCGCCAACTCCTTTGTGTAGTTTAGCCTTTCCATATTATCTTCTTGTAGTAATTGATATACAACATGCGAATTAACAGCAGCTATATCAATGATGCGGTAAAAAATAGTAAGTGGCCATCGGCGAGAACGACGTTTTACAGAATATTTGGCACACTTGGCATCTAAAGTATCGACACCTCCTTTCGTACGATTATAATGAGCTATAATTTCTGGTTTTCCAGTAATCTGATCCGTGCCTATTGAATGGTGCATCGAAGAAATAAATAAAACAGCCCTCGATTTTTTTGGCACATGGGAAATTAGGGATAAACTTTTCGTAAATCCGTAAGTAGTTGAATTTACTTGCCTGCATCGGTGTGGCTGGAATTCCGGAGGGATTTCCCGTTTATTTTTCTTGAGGGTTCCCACATACGTTAACTTCTTTACTTCTAACTGCTTTACTAATTCTATAGAACTAAACCAATTATCAGCTGTGATATTACGGTTAGTTCCATAAATAGGTTTAGCAAGCCGAAGAACAGATTGAGTTGGTTTATTCATCTTCTTTTCTTCCTCAGATAACCCAGTTCCGTCAGTGTCCTTGCCTCCATATATATATAGGCATTGTATAAGTAACTTGTTCGTGCATCAGTCAGGCACATTATTTTAATGCCATATTTCACAGGCTTATTAGGCATATACATTTTAAGTCGAAAGAAAATGCAAAAAAGTATTTTTTGAAGTGTGTATATTTTAGGCAATTCCTAGCTGAGCGCTTTCGGCTTTACAAAGCCATCATCAGAGCTATGGTCAATTTTTTAAATACCAGCGCTCAGCTAGGAATTGCCTAAAATATACACACTTCAAAAATACCTTTTTGCATTTTCTTTCGACTTGTCATAAGTGTGTACAAAAAAATATCAGTCTTTTGATATACATTTTAAACCTACACCTTCCCCTAAAGCCGACTAACATTTCATCAATACAAACATCATGTGCCTACGGAATACAGTTTTTGACAATTTGATATGAATAAATAAATATGTTACTATATCTTCGTTTATATCTTCGTCATTGGATTTGAAAGCTGATGAGTATAAAAGCAATCCCAAAAAGGCTTTTAGTTCTATTTCATCAATTTCATTTAGTTCTGGCCTATTCATTCTTTTATAGTTTTCACGAATTGCACGTAATTTATTATGTGTTCTTTCTTACATCTCTGGACCGCACAGCTGGTACTTTTGTTACAAGGTTGTGTAGCGGAGTTCTTACATTTTTCGAGGGTGCTGTAGTAGACCACTTAAAACGATTTTTGCCATAAAAATATGACTTACCATTATCATTTAAATGATATTCGTCTTCAGAACTTTCCGACTGCTCACTTCCGCTATCGTGTGAACTTTCAATACATACTTCTTCGCTTGCATCGTCAACATCACTATCACTAAAATATTCTAAATCACTAGGTACTTCGTCAGCCCATTGAGATAAAACAGCCTCAAAATTATCATCTGAAAGCTTTACAGTTTTGCAGCTAAGTTTAGAACAACTGGACGAACTTGCTACCATACTAACAGCAAAAGAATACACTACATTGCTTTTAACTATAGAAACGTAAATACTGACATGCGGTACTTGAAACCGCAAGAAAACTTTATGTCAACGTAGCTCAAAGACTAAACATGTACTAAAACTGCAGCAGTTGAGAGCAGGTACACTTAAACCCCATTTGAAGGTAAACAGATGGTGTTCTAAGAATCTTTTATAAAACACGATTTACAACAAAATATATTTTCGGCTTGGTATGGCATACCGCATGTCAGTGGTTAAGGGTTAAATTTCGGGACAAGGAATGTGAGGAGTTTGGTCGAACAAGGAAAGACGCACAACACGATTCAGAAAATGAATAGACTGAACCTAGAAATATTAGGCATAAACGAAATGCGCTGGCCTAATACGACTCTGTAAATGACACTCGAGATCATCTGTAACGTTTAAAACGTTACATTTTTATTCTTAATAATTTCAAAGTACTTTCCATTATTTTCTGCTCATACTATTTTCGTTGATTTTCCTATTACAAATAAATTCACTGATTAATTTCTTAAGTCCCCTCGTAGTTATACCTTCGCTTATTTTATCATTTAAGAAACAGAAACCCCACCACTAAATAATTTACTTCTATCAATCCGATCCGATTTAATTCCTTTTTAAAATAAACCAGCAAACGACAAGGGACTCAGAAGTAAATCTTCGTGGTCAGAAACTTCCAACGGTCTGGCCACGTTCACCTTGGTTATGATTAAAGAAAATTCACATTGACCTTGGTTTTATGGTTATAAGAAAATCTACGTTGACCTTGATTTTGGTTGAAGAAAATCTAACTTGGTTTTGTTAAAGAAAATCCACCTTGTTTTTGGAATAAGAAAATCCATCTTGGTTTTGAGAAGCCACATGGTTTTGGCTTAGAGGCATGGTTTTTGTAAATAGTTTATGGTTCGAGTTGAGAAGAGAGCAACAGGAAGATTTCTCATAGAGTTAAGCTAAGTTCTTTCTTTCTTTCTTTATAAAATTAATAAAGATATGTGTTGAACAATTATTTTATTAATAATTCCCGATTTCTCAAATTAAATTAGTTTATGCCGAACAAAACCCCTGAGGGGTTTCAAGGTGCAATGGATGAGCTAGCCGTTACGTATATGGAGTTGGAACAGTTATCTCTAGGATAAGCCAAGCAGTCATTGTACGTTTTGTTCCCTTTTCAGATGGAATGATATTATTCCAATACAGGGTAAGCCAGTGAACATTAATGTAGTACAATTGTATGCCTAAACTGCAGATAAATCAGAAGCTGATATAGAACTTTTTTATAAACAACTCAAACAATTTCTACAATACACAAAAAAGGAAGAAATTAATATATTTCATTAGTGGAGACGGCACTAAAAGAAGAAGAAGTGTAATTTAGTTTGCAACAAATAACGTTTCATAAAATTTTTTGTAGGGTTGCTAATTTACTAGATAGAGTGCCAAAATCCTATTTCCTCTTTTTTCCAAGATTGTGGCCGGGGGACAAGGGTTGCGCCGTTACAAACTTAAAATTAAGCTTATTGTAACCACTCCCACACACAAAAAATATAGAATTGCGTCCTCTCAAAAACATAATCTTAATGTAACTTTACAATTAACTATGTCATATACCCAACATGCTAAAATGTTTAATAATGAATGTAAAGTTTCTAAAAATAGGAAATATTTATAAATACTTCCGGTTCTTGATCATTTTTTATGATACAACCACTTTTATTTATATATCACTATAATACCTTTATGAGAAATTATCTCAGTCGAATTGACTTTATTTGTTACAATTATCAATATAAATACATTACCGAGTCTTTGACCTTTATGCACTGATAACTAGTCAAACAATAACATAATGAGAAAAATTAACTAGTCCATTATAGCGGAGGCAGAAATGATGTCACTTTACTGAAAACTACAGCGTTGAGATAATGAAGATAATGTTATTATTAAATAATAAGTAATCGGTTAAGCTAAAGATCTTTAAACAGTGTGATCTATTTTTAGGAATAGCGAAAACAAGCGATACGTAAGAGTTAATTAGGCAGTAGATTGTATTTAATCCAAATTGGTACAAATTCGTTCATTTAAAATTTTTTAAATACACACACATATATATATATATATATATATATATATATATATATAAAAGATTAAATCTTTTAGCGAAAGCCGCTATCGCTTTATTAAATTAAATGCAATGAAATGCAAATATATGGCCTAGGATGACAAATTTGAACTTTCCGTGCTCGAATCGGTATCAAGAAAGTGTTAGAATCATTTCGGCATATCCCAGCCTCATCAGACACTTAGGCTTATACAAATTTAAACTCGGAAAGTTCAACGAATGTATCCCAAAACTTCACTACAACGTAGTTAGCTTACAAAGGCGCCACCTGCGGAGGTTATGGGAGATATTCGTTGGACTTTCCTAGTTTGAATTTGTAGGTGGCGCCTTTGTAAGCTAACATTGTATTCTTCTCATACTTTTTTTATCATCTTTGGTTATGACTATATTGCCTTAATTATTTGTTTTTTTTTTCTGCTGTTTCGTTTTCGAAACTTTCCATATTTATTTCCATATTCCGGCTATTTCCTTCACCTTTCGATGAACATTGAAGTTATCATATCGATTCTGATACTCCTCTATTTCTTGACATTGTTCTGTTTTTTGTTTCTCTTTGGCTTCTTTTACTTTTCTTTTGACAATTATTTATTTTTTTTTCTCTGATCCATCAGTTCAAGTATTTCATCGGCCATCTACTATTTCCATTTCTCTGTATCTTTCTTCAGGTGTTGTTCTTTTATTTCTCTCACTGTTTCTTGTGTGATGGTCTGATTTTCCTCTATAGTTCCTGCATTTTTGCATTTTAGCACCTTTGTATTGAGGTTTTTACTTACCTTCGGTCGAACATTTAAGTCTTTCAGTTTTTTAACATCATACTTTTTCCTCGATTGGCTTGTAAGCTTCTTTATTATAACTTTGAAATTACCTACAACTGGTACATGATCCTGGAAATATCCATGGAAACCTTCCATTAAGGGTTTTTTACATATACCTAATTACAAAGATTTAAACTCTTTTTGTGATACATGGTATACAGCCAGCTGCAGGAATTTATTTTCCTTGTGGATTTTTTAACCAACTAATTAACCAATACCAAAAAAACCAACAAAAGCCAACAAAAAAAATTAACAAAAACCAAAAACCCGAGCACAAAGGGCCCAAATCCTCGAGCACCAAGTCGCCGAACTGCTGATAGTACAAAGGGGGAGAATCTGGCTGATAGTTGTGCCCCTACTGCGAATCAGAGTGCCATAGGGGGAAAGGGATAGTGTAAAGCATTGGAGCAAGGTGAAGTGACTCCTGATTACAAGAGTTAATCCTCCTTGTCCAAATGAATTGTAACACCCGTGTCATTATTCAGGGGCGTACAAGACTCTCAAGCGTTCAATTAAAATCACTTAAGTAAGTTTTGTTATAAGTTTCTACTTCTCTGTGGACCACCTCTGCAATATACCGTTTCTTATAGTTTGTAACAATTAATAGACCTGAATAGAAAGATAAGAAGCCCAGAAGTTGGGTATTATTTTAAGTAACATAGAAATTATTCCAACAGGAAGGTAAGGAGCAGTAGATGGTTATTTATGTTTGACTTTAATACCCTAACAACGATATTGCCTACTCTACAATGGAAAATTTTCTAAATTTTAAAAAAAATTTTAAAAATATTTAGATTATGACTACAATAACAAAGTAGTATGACATAAAAGTTTGTATGCACCGTATACATTAAGATAAAACTTCAGGCGACTTAGGCATAAATATCTACTTAATACTTTTGTTATATAAATAACTGTTAATATCCTCAGGCATGTCAATTTCAAACATTTTGTATTTCCCCAATACCATAGACACAGCCGCTATTATATAAATGAAAAAAGTTGAGTAACTTCGAGTTCACATAAAAAGTACATTAGACATGACCAACACCAATCTAAAACGACTAGCCATAAAACGGGAACCGCAATATATTCGAAGGTCCACGAAACATTGGAAAATCGTGTTACGGGATAACGATCGACCTATTTTCAATGGTCCAGACCTTGCTAAAATAACTTTGTCTTAAGTGCAAGTACTTGATGTATTTATTTTTAACACTTTCGCTGGAAATGACGTAAATAAAGGTTGTAAATCTGTGTTTTATAACAATTTAGAGATTTACTGTTTCTTTTTATATAAATTATCACTTTTGGTTATTTTTCTGATGGCCACTAAGCAGTATAATAAAATTAAGAGTAAACGAAATCTGAAATAAAAATTAGAAAATTAAAAGAGCGGCTTTAATTATATTATATACAGTGTGTTAAATTGAAAGTTATCACCCTCTATAATTTGGTCTCTATAGAAATCTAAAAATATGCAAAATACATCAAATTTATTTGTAAGAAAGAAATTACATTGACAAGTTTTTAACTAAATTACATCAACACTCGCAGCAGGGGCGGACACAACCCCCAATATCTGTAATAGAAAGGAGGGTTGTTGACAAACTCATTTTAAAGGTCTGTCATCTACCTCCTCGTATAGATATCGCCTCGTATAGCTTATTCGTATTTACTAGTCCGTCCTGTTATTGTTTGGAGATCAGGATAATGTTTTGCTTTTATTGGAGCTTCATGGATTATGACTATGATGGCCCGGTTGTTGCCTCCTGATTGTAAGAGCTTATTGTCTCTGGGGTCTTTTCAGGAGGGACGATCTGGCCGTAGTTATTCCGGGGCCATCTTGCACTCTTTGCTGCTGTGGTCTACGCTACATTTCACGCATTTGGCGTCCTTAAAGCATGGGTGGACACATATTTAGACACGACAGGTATAACTTCCTTCAGCTTATTAAAGAAGGGAAAATAGAAGGCAGATACGGCCCAGGTAGAAGACAAATGACCTGACTGCGCAACATCAAAGATTGGACAGGATTAGACTTTCAAAGTTTAATAAGGAAAGGCCAAAATAGGTCAGTCTTTGCAGTGGTCATCGCCATTTTTCGCCAAGAAGACGGCACCCACAGAAAACATGCGTTTTGGGCATGGTAATAACCTTGGCAATTAAAGTACTGTGTAGGTCCCTGTCTTTTTATTAAATCTTTTATGACAATTTTCATGGACATAAGATTTTCTATCCGCTTTGCTGTTGGGTGATGGTGCTATGCCATATTCTATCATTAAGTCCTTTTTAGTCAAGTAAATATAATGTCCTTTTCGCTAGTATTTGAAGGTGGGCCTCTAAGTACTAGTATTGACTTACTCTAATGGTAAGTCAATCCATTGTATTTTCACCCTTTTGGAATAGTTCTTTATTTTCCTGAACATTTCTCTATAATCTTTCGGATTTTTGGCTTATATATTTCGCTTTTATTACAGACGGTTTATATTGTCTTGTTTTTGATTGATTTCCAAGCCTGATTAGGAGTGAAAGAGTGTAAGGGGGTTTCTTGTTTTGTACATGGCATTCCTTTGCTGGTAGAAATCAGAAATCATTTATTTTTTTGTTTTTCGTAGGGTTTTTTCTGCCACTTTTCTTGGCATTAAGTCATGTTCAGTTGCAAAAATACTCATTGTTTTTCCTCGTTTCTTTTCTCTCTTCTAATTCATAAGGACCAATATGTTGCCCTTCTTTTCCGTTACCTATTTTAGCATTGAAATCTCCCATGGCTATAAGAAGCTCATGTCTCAGTATATCTCTTATAATTTTGCTTATTTTTTTGTAAAACTCTAATATTTAATAATGTATATAAAGACAAAAAAGAGAATATATAATACCCTGACAAAAAGTATCCTGACATATGGGTCCGAAAACTGGACAATAAACAAGAGAAATAGAGGTAGAATAAGAGCAGTAGAAATGGAGTTCCTGAGGAGAAGCTGTAGACTTACAAAAAGAGACAGAATTGAAAATGCAGAGATTAAGCGGAGAATGGGAGTGCAATCAGACATAATCGACTATATAGAGGAGAAGAGACTATCCTGGTATGGCCACGTCAGAAGAGCGGACAGAAGACGCTGGATAAACAAAATCACAGAATGGAGCCCGATCGGAAGAAGAAAGAGAGGAAGATCCCGAAGGTCATTCAGAGACGAAATCGATGAGGCTATGGAGGAAAAGAACCCTGCGAGATGGAGACTGGAATGACAGGGAAAATTGGAGAAAACGATTGAGTGAAGGAAGACAGTGAAAACTGTGGAAATCCTTAGTAGTAGTAGAAATGTGGTCTGCTGTGGGTTCATAGACTTATATAATGTTAGTGTTCATTGTTGACGCATTTATTTGTAACAAGAGGATTCTATCTTTCACTGGTATGAAGTTTGGAATGTTTGGCTGTACTTTTATGTGCGATAATTCCGATAAATGCTGTATTCTTCTATGTCACAGTATTGGTGGCCACCACATTTCGCTTGTGACCATTATTTCTATTTTCATGCGTTCCATTTCTTTGATTGCGCATTGGATTTTTCCTGACTGAACGATAGTCTTCACTTTTCAAGTGGATATTCTCTTCAAACAATTCGTTTGGATTTTTCTTATAGGTAGGTATGTTATTGGGCAAATTGTGTTATAAAACGTTCAAATTTTTATTTGTTAGAGGTTCTAAAGGGCAAATAAAAGTGGGATATAATTATTTTATTATATGTTTAACGTTATCAATCAGGAGAATTTATAACATTTTCTTCATATACTGATAACATGTTTGATTTGAGAATCCAGTCATTAATAGTAACGAGTTTATTTTTGTAATTTTTTCCAAAAAATATATTCTAACAAGAAAGCTTACAGACAAACAACTTTAGAAATGTATTCTATATTTTAATTCAATTACTTATAAAAAACTTTCTCCGAATTCCATTGAAATTAGCCCTTCGAAAAGAACGATCGAAAACTTCGGCACTTGACGAAGTTTTTACATCCAAAAACATCCAATCTATTTTCCGACCAGACAGCTAGCTACTGATTAACGTGCAACACTCGATTCGTATACGCTATTACTTTCCTGGAAAAAAAATAAATCCCTAAAGCAAAGTGGAATTAAAATGTGATTTTATGAACGGAGATTAGGTGGAAATTGAAGCAAAATTTTATTGAAGCTGCACATTTGAGAGGGGATTTAGATAAGATCATTTTAACTCGTAGCTTGTAGTAGAATATTGGATTAAAAAAAAAGCACTACAATTTCAGTTTCTATAGCGAGTGATCAAGTTATTATAATCACTGCAAGTGATAAAATATATAAAACACTACTGGATCACAGTTATCCCATGTTCTACCATGAAAATTAATTATACGGTGAACGGCTAAATTATGGAATATTATCATTATTTCGAGAACCGTCGAGTTTTGGGGGACATCCCCAAACAGATCGATTTTTGTTATAAAACCCATGTTATAACCTACATGGAGAGTGGATAATGTCACCGGTGTAGGTGTAGTGACGTAACCGTTAATTTTTTTAAAATAGAAATCGGTATAATGCGACACCTCATTTAAACGAGAATTTATTTCTCTATTTAACGACATTACATTTTTAACTAAAATATTTTCTTAAGGGTGTAAAAACAATTGTTTTTAATTTAAATTCAACTAAATTGCAACTAATGATTTAATTCATAATGTGCTTTAAAGTAACCGAATTATGCATAATAATTATTTTAAATTAAATGTTCGAAATGCCATCCATCGTTTTCTTGACAATATGCAAATCTACGGACACTACGGACTTCTGAAGTAATTAGACTTATTTCATGCCTAATTATATCTTTCAAGTCCTGTAAATTTTGGGGATTATTGACATAAACTTCATTATAAGACTACTAATTATATTTTTTGTCTGAGAAGTTTTTTATATCTGCGGAGTATATTCGGTCCTGAAAGGATTAAACAAAAAATATATTTTTTAAATTTGATAATCGTTTATAGATTAGTATTTACAAATGGATAGATTTTAATAAAAATGAATGAATAAACACTTCCATTATTCGTGACTATTCTTTATTTTTCAATGAAATAAGTCTGCAAGAGTAAGTTTATTTGAGCTATTAATACTCAGAGGTACTTGAGTGATTGGACTATTAAAAAAATTAAAAACATAGATTTTTTCAAACATTTTATGATAATTAAATAAAACAAAATACTATAATAATCGATAATTTTTATTTTTCTTTCTTTATAGCTTTGTGATATTTCGTTAAAAATAGGATTAGAAAAATATAGAGCCCATAAGGTCGTTCTAGCGTCAGTTAGTCCATATTTTTTTGCAATGTTTAATGGTAAGTAGGTAGTAGTACTAGATGTAGTGTAAGAGTTCTTTCAAATATAGTAGTATTTATCTAATTTGCATGTTTGTAATATTTCTGTTTAGAATTTTAAAATGATCTATGTTTTATATACACTGTTGTGAATTTTCTTCTTTCTACAACACAAGTAGTGGACCAGACGTTGGAACTGGCTAAGTATGGATTAAATAATCTTTCGTCGAAACAATTTTTAATGTCGAAATGAGTATCCTAGAAAGAATAATCATTCAGAGAATAGTGGGACCACTAAACTTAATTAGACAGGGTTGGAAAAAAGATAGACGGGGTTGGAAACACGAGAAAGAGGAATATGTTTAGCAGTAGACTTTAAGGCTTGATAATAATAATAATAAACATCAGGTGCAAAGTTGACAAAGAAAATATACGAAACATTTTACAAGATATTGAAGAATAAAACAAGAAACGGTACAATGATAGAACTTGATAATACAATAGCTACACTTATCTGCTATATTAATGTAAAAGATGGAGAACGCAAATATATATTTCCCGAATCCAAGGTAGTGAAATCAGATTTTTCAGAAATGTTATAGACCTTACAATACAAAGAAGTTATTAACTAAGCAAATAACTAAGAAAATCAACAAAACAAATATTAAATTATAAACAGAAATTTAGTAGGAATGTGTTAAGCTCCATGAAAAATAAAGCGTAAAGGTTTTATGCTGAAACAGACCACAAATATCTTGGCATGAAGATAAAATAGACAAATTTGATCCTATCCCTTATTTATTTTCTTCGACATAAATATGCGTTCATCTGCATGCATGGTGCTCTATTACCATAATTTGTGTAGCATATCTTAGGGCCTATAAATTAACCGCATGCAACATTCTTCTTCTTCTAGTTCCATGACCGTTATCGATCGTTGGATATCATGTTGGCTACCATATTCGCTATCGTGACTTTATTGACAGCAGCTCTAAATAACGATGTAGTTGATTTTTCATACCATTGCCTTAGATATTTCAGTCATGATGTTCTTCTACCAGGACCACGATTACCTTGGATCTTTTATTGAATGATCAGATGTACAAGATCATATTTTTCAGGGTGGTGTCTCATAGTGTGACCGAAGTATTCCAGCTTGCGTTTCTTTATTATATTGACCAGTTGTGTTGTTTGGTTTAGCCGTCTAAGGACCTCCTCATTTCTCACTCTGTCGACCCAGCTTATTTTCAGTAGTCGTCTGTATACTCACATCTCAAAGGCTGTCAAGCGTTTAAGGATAGCCTCAGTTAGAGTCCACGCTTCCACTCCATACAGCAGGACAGGAAAGATGTAGCCAGATGTCATTCGAACTCTGAGGCCAATGCTGAGATAGTCACTGCAAAGTACGTTTCTCATTTTTACAAACGCAGCTCGAGCTTGTTCTATTCGGTTTTTAACTTTTGCCGTTGGATCCCAGTTCTCATTTATATTATTTCCGAGATACACGAGTTTCTCTACTCTGTCCAGTGTGGCATCTCCGACTTTTATACTGTCATCCTGTATCTAATTTTGTTTGCTAACTATCATATATTTAATTTTCTTAACGTTGAGTTTTAATCCATACTGATCACAAGTTTGTTTTATTTTGTTCATTAGATTTTGAAGGTCTTCTCCGCAATTAGTAAGCACTAAGGTATCGTCGGCATATCTAATATTGTTGGCGGTTACTCCATTCACAATAATACCTTCGGTTGTCTCCATTAAGGCTTCCTTAACTATTTCCTTTAATATAAGTAAAAAAGTAAAGGCGACAATATACAACCTTCTCTCACTCCTCTTTTTATATTTATTTCATCCGACAGTTCTTGTTCAACCTTGATTCTTGCCATTTGATGCTAGTATAGATTTGTAATTATTCGTAGATCTTTATCGTCCAATCCAGCTTTTTCCAATATTTCTAGCATTTTGTTATGTCGGACTTTGTCAAAAGCCTTTTCAAAATCGATTGCACAAATGTAACATTCGTTTATTTAAAATAATAAAAACCAATACCAAATTCTATTCACGAAACCTAGTCCTTCTTTTACAACCTATAGTTACGATATGTAATACTAATTAAACAAAAAATTCTAAACTTTATTAACAATTGAGAGAAACAAATTTTTTACAATTCGAGATTGCCATTTTGTAGGAGATATGAAAGAACATCTGCTATCAGAAATAGAGATCCACGATCTCGACCCTGCAGCAATCGATCTCCTAATTGAGTATGCCTATACAGGCCAAATAACAGTTACACCAGATAATGTTCAAGTGCTATTACCAGCAAGTAGTCTGTTACAAATGCAGGAAGTTAGAGAGGCATGTTGTAGGTTTTTGTTGCGGCAGCTACATCCAACGAACTGTTTAGGGATTAGAAGTTTTGCAGGTTTGTATAGAATACGTTTATAAGTAAGTGTTTATTTTAATACATTTTATAAATTGCTTAGGCCGGTAACAAAATATGAATTTCTGTTGAAGTTTTCCTTAGTTTACAATAAGAATAATAATCTATACGTTCGTTGCATTTATAGATCACCTGACTGTTTCAGATCACACCACGAATCTATATATTTGAATCTTAATTAATTCTTCTACAATAATTACTAAAACAACATCTACCATAATTGATTATATTGTCTCATATTTCTCACTCCTTGATGTACATTCCACAATTATTAATGCAGGAATATCTGATTTTGAAGCAATATATACCAAGTTTAACGCTATTAACAAACTTGGCTTGAAAATCTGATGTTTCGGTAAGATTCCTTTTGCTCAGAACTTTCGTAAATTCCAAATTTTATACTTCACTTCTGGGTGGCACTTTCCTTCCGTGGACATGGACTATAATTTCAGTGATTTTTTAAATAGGTTTATCTGTATTTTCAATAAGGCATTTCCTTTAATTATAATTTAGCCAAAACATCACTATCCCTGAACTTCAAAGGTACTATTCATCAAAAGTTTACTACCAACGTCTCTGTGATTGAATATATCACTGTACAAAGAAGCCTATATAAAACTTATCAAAACAGCTAAAAAACCTATTATCAAAATCGTCTGATAAGCTCTAAAAGTCTTGCAAATGAAACGTGGTCTATAATAAACGATCTTTGAAATAAAACTAGCACGTCAAACATTTTTTCTTTCAAACCGTAAAAATTAATAATTAATGGGAGTAAAGATATAGCATCAACTATACTGACACAACAAGATCCAATTTCCTATCTCTCCAATTCAAAAAAGGTCTCGAATTCATTCTTCATAAGACCAGTTAATAAATCTGAACTAATCCAAACTATCAATAGTATCGAAAACAAATCTGTATCCTGTAGTACTGCTGGACTATCTATAAAAATGTTCTTAAATCTGCCAAAATATGTGTTGAATGTCCTGGTCCCACTAATTAATGATTACTTTGAAAAAGCTATATTTCTAGAGCACCTAAAGATAGCCAATTTTATTCGTCTTTATAAAAATGGAAAAAAATCAAATCTATATTTCTTGAGGAGGCAGAAACATTTTTCGCCTTTCAATTGATATCTATGTAATGATTTGATTTCTAATGATATTAAGGAGAACTTAACTTGTATGTAAAGTTTTCTGTAATTTCCACCTTCCACTTTTTTACCAACATTTTCCTCTCCAAAAATAGTTTTCAAAAAAGAGATTAGTATACATATTCTGGAAAAATGTATAACCGAAGTTATTTTTTATTGGTTATGTCATTTCAATGATTAACAAAATGAAACATTTTACATTAGCCTATTTTAAAAAGTTTTCCTTTTCCAATTAAAAATTTTATTAGCAAACTAACATTGCCTTTTTCTAGATACACACTCCTGCAAAGAACTTCATCTTAAGTCACATGTCTACGCCTTGCAAAATTTTCAGCAAGTTGTAGGTACTGAGGAGTTTCTTTTGCTACCATTTGAAGAGGTAATAAAAATTATTTTAACGACCATTACTATTTTATTGATTTAAAACTTTTAATACATATATATTACACTGATATTATTTACTATATAAATTGTATACAAAATATTCAAAATTTTATATTATACAGGCGTATTTGATAACGACAAAGATTTAAGCTAATATAATGTTGTGGTGAAGTCCCATTCAAGGATAGGTCCTACTTGATAGTCTCATATTGAGAATAATAGTAGTTAATATTCAGTGTAAATAGTTTTGATGTATCCTAATTGCTAATAAATATATTTAAAAATAAATTTTATGTCATGTCAAATGCTAGTGTTAGGTGAAATTGAGGAATCAAATAAGGAACTTCTTTAGTGAAGTGAAGTCAGTCAGAAAATGTGCAAGTATTGGAGCAACACAGCGTATTAGAAATGAAGCAGGTGAATTTATTGATAGAAACGAAAATCGTCGAACGATGGAAGGAATACTTTCGGAATTTACAAAATATTGTAAGTGAGACGGATGAAGCAGATATTACATTTTATTCTGCAGATATCGAAATACCAGAACCAACACTTGAGGAAGTAAAGAATGCGATCGCATCTCTAAAAGACCATAAAGCGCCAGGAAAAGATGGGATAAATGGAGAGTTGTTAAAAAAAGAAGGAAACCTTTTACACTTTTTTCTAGTATTTTTTATTTTTTTATTTTCTAGTATTTGAAAGAAAGGTTTTAAGAATAATATTTGGCCCTTAAAGAGAGGAATTCACAGGGGATTGGAGAAGACGCCGCAATGCTGAATTGGTAACTCCGTATGAATCTGAAAACATAATTTTAGACATATCAAGGCAAACCGAATAAGATCGGCAGGTCCCGTGGTACGATCAGAGGATGATATAGTGTTTAAAAACAGTGTTTTTTTGAAAGACCAGATGGTAGTAATATCCAAAAATTGTTTTTTTCTTTTGCTTCTTCTTTTTCCTTCTTCTATGTAGGCTTTAAAGCCGGTTTCTTCTTCAATATCTTTTTCTTATGGTACCCTATCCAATTAGTAAATGATGGCAACAATTCTGGCACGCTCCTCTCGATCTTGTATGGCTCTAAAGAGTGCAGGGGCATCGAGGTTTGTCCAATCCCTTATGTTTTTAAGCCATGACTATTTCTTTCTTCCGATGCCCCGTTTCCCTTCTATCTTCCTTTTCATAATAAGCTTGAAGAACTGGTACTTGTAATTTTAAAATATATGACCCAGATAAGCAGTTTTCCTTCTTTTTATCCAATCCCTTTATCACATTGGCCTTTATCGTCCAGGTTATAAACCATATAGCAGTATGGAATAAATGTAACATTTTACAAAGCGATATCGAAGCGTTAAGTTAAGGCTGCTTTTGCTTAGCAAGGTTCTTATCTCCAGCGTGATTCTCCACTTTTTAATTTTTCGGCAAAATTGAATTTATAGTTATTCACGAATAAAAGAGAAGCACCTCTTTTCGTTGCACATTTTTTCACCACTATACATTTGTCGATTCTCCATAACGTTTCAAGAATAAATGATTTTCATAACACAATACAAGACTGTAGCAATATACACGCTTTGACAATATTTTCACAAATGAACTCGAAGATTCGTACATATTTATATATTTAATATTAATTTCTTCTTTCAAAAAGCGTTACGAAAATTTACCTGGCCCTTTGGACGAACTTGTCCTCAATTTTAGGCGCTTGGACGAAAATGTATACCTTCGTTTATGATACTCATTATATTGGACGAAAGTGTAATCGCCGGCATGCTAGTCCCTAATGTTATATTAAAAATGTAATAAACTAAATATTGTATTTTTAGGTAAATGAATTGATATCAAATAGCCAGTTAAACATTTCTTCCGAAGAAGATGTATTCACCGCCGTTTTGAATTGGGTGAAGCATGATCTAGCAGAAAGAAGTAAATATATATCAAGAGTAAGTAAAAATCAATATAGTACGTAGTAAAATTGTATTTACTCAACATTTTCCTTTATACAAGGTGATCAACTTTTGTGACAAAGTCCACAATCTGTAAATATAGGAGATATCAAATAAGTTTATCAACAAAATCATAAACTAAAGACAAAAATAGATCACTTGAGAAATGCAGTCTACAGAAACAGCTGTGGTAATAATAAATTTTGGGGAAAACAAAAGTTTTCAGTGCTTTATTTTTAGATAAAATGAGTTTGCATAAAGTAACAGTCGAATCTATAACTTACTAAAAGTCAATGTAGTTTAATTTAATAATTTAATTAAAAGCAAATTGCCCACGAGTTTATGCTTGCCTACTCATTGCCTAAGCCAGAGTCAGATCATTCGCTGCTACTACTTCCAGACATTTTTGTAAGCCGTTTTTTGGTGACAACTTTTTGTCACAATGATGCTTTTATATTAGAGACTTAATCAACGAGACTGCTTAGTATTTATTTTGTCTGTGTATTAAAAGGACTCTTCCTGTCAAGTGACCTGCAGCTCACTTTTCTATGTGCGTGTATTTGGATGTAAGGTAACTTGTGTAAACTTTCCCTGTATTTTTGAGGGGTATAACTCTATGTCTAGGGAAGTCTTGAGCTTTCGTTTAATACTGTGGAATTCCTACTAATATACAGAAATCACCTGGTCGTCGGCTAATACAATGTATGGAGATGAAAAATCAATTAGCTTTAGATAGTATACTTTAGATATATTACTACACTAATATCTGTAGTTATTATCATTATCATTATCACTATTATCTGCTAACCTGTTACATCTACTGTTGGACATCACCATCTTCACCATCGAATGCCACAGTTTTTTATCCTGTGCTTTCTGCATCTAATTTCCTGCTGCTTTTTATAACTCGTCCATCCATCTATCTTGATAGTGATCTGCCTCGGTGTCTTTTGGTTCCTTTAGGTTTACATCTATGAGTATTTTTGTCCACCTATTATTATTTAAAAGTGCTATATCATCTTTATTTATCTTGTGCAATATTTTCTATGACATCTGGGGTCTCAGTCATTTTTTTTACTATTCTTTTTGGTATATTGTGTCTTCTTGTCCCTAGCATTGCTATTACCATTTTCTTTGGGTTAATTTTAATTTGCTGGTAGATTTTTGAGTCAATTGTAATGATTGGGAATTAATGTTATGATCAGCAGTAGACATTAGCTAGCATAATAAAGGGTTTATGTACTTTTAGTCATTTTATTTTCTTAAACCTCTCCCAAACTAATAACTGGCTACTCCCGTGTATGAACTGTATATAAACTGAAGATCTGGAGCATCCATAACATAAGAATATCAGTCGCTGGTATATTTAGTTTAGTAGTAATAGGGATTTTTATACCGGTGATTTTTAGTAAAGGCACCGCTACCTTAATTATTATAAAATAAAATGTATACTACATATTAAGAAATTATTTTATTTATTGTAAGTATAACTATATAAAGCCGAATTAATTTTCTATTTTAGCTGATGCAACACGTTCGACTACCCCTAGTAAACAGAGAATTTCTAATGACACGAGTAGACAACGAAAAACTTATCAGAGAGAACAACGACTGCAGAGAGCTATTACTAGAAGCCATGAGGTATCATTTAGCTCCCGAACGAAGGTGTGTCTTATCTAGTTCTAGAACGTTAGAACGAAAACCTAATGGTGCTCAACCGTATCTGTTCGCTGTCGGTAAGTTCACTTTAATTATAGTTATAAATTTGTGTATTTACTGCACATATACAATCACACATATCAATTGATTTATTTGGTAATATATAAACATGATCATTTTTGATAATTATCAATTACCAGCACAACAGGTGTCTCCTATCAAAGAGAAACTTGAACTCAATGGAAAGCTAGTTATCTAAATTATACTATTACGCACCTAACAGTTCCTAAACTAAACATAATCATTGTAGTTGAAAAACTCTGTCAAGTACTAAAAAGACATAAAAACAAAGAATATATAGGCCTATGCAAAAAGATGATGGTGTCTTAATTTGTGACAACATAGTCGATCTTCAACAACTTGTCACTATAATCGGAGAATACAGTGAGCGAATGGGACTAGAGATTAATACCAAAAAGACCAAATTCATGATCATCTCCAGAAACTTGGATGCACTTGAAAACTCCACCATAACACTGAATAGTAAATCCATAGAAAGAGTGAGTAAATTTAAATACCTGGGATCGTGGCTTTTTGAAGACTGGGCATCGGACAGGGAAGTAAAATGTCGCAATGAGCAAGCTCGACAAGCTTTCGTAAAATTCAAGAAGGTACTGACTTGTTCAGAGTTCGATCTTCAACTGAGACTAAGGTTTACTAAGTGTTACGTATGGTCAGTGCTTCTATATGGCGTAGAGGGCTGGACGCTCAAAACGAGGGATATAAACAGATTGGAAGCTTTCGAAATGTGGCTTTATCCCGTATCCTAAAAATACATGGACAGCGAAAATCACAAATATAGATGTCCTTAAAAGAATAAACCAAGAACGACAACTTTTTGAAACCATCAAAAAATACCAGTTCCTCCAACTTATAATCGAGGGTTAAAATTGAAGGCAAGAGAGGAATGGGACGCAAGAAAATGTCCTGGCTCCGAAACATAAGGCAATGGACAGGGATTAACGACATACAATCTCTGATACATATTGCAAGAAATAGAGAATTAATTGAAAATGTGATCGCTAACATCCATTAGTGGATTTGCATCTGAAGAAGAAGAATGCAAAAAGAAATTGGAGAAGAGCACAAAGTCAAAAGCAAATGTTAGTAAAGAATAACTCAAAGCTATTTAAGCTTTAAAAGAAGATGAGCTCATATTAATATTACCAGCTAACAAGGGCAACGAAACTGTAATTATAGATAAAAGCCAATACTAACAGAAAATTATATAAAAATAAAAAAATCCACATTGATTTCCAGAAGGGCATAGAAAATTGCCACAAAAAGTTAATATATCACCTGAGATTATTGTAAATCGGATGGTGACTATTTTCTCGATGGAACCTTGAATGCAGAAGTTATCTAAGACTTTTTACATCTGGACTGTCCCAGCCTTAACAATCATGTTTTCTAATGAATATGATCTGGATTTAAATCCAATAACATCTGGTTTTAACAGGACGGTGCCCTGCTTCTTTTTGGGAATGATGTGCGGAATAATTTTCAAGGAATATTTCCAAATCGATGGAAGTTTATCGAATGAACACCTTGTTTTCCGGCTTTAGCCTCCTTAGATTTTTGGATGTGGGGTTATTTAAAAATCAAAGTCGATGTAAATACGCCAGACAACATTGAAGAGCTGAAACAAAGTATTAGGGAAGAAATTTGAAACATTACTCCAATACCATTCAGAATGTCAACGATGGAATTGGCCACTGTCAGAAAAAATGTCTTTCCTTTGATCGTTCGTCCTTTGTTTATTACCATTTTTCTTGTAGTGTATTATTATATGTATATTTGAGTATTTCATAAAGTAATAAGAAAAGAATGGCTAAACCCTATACTGCTGAATTTGTCTCTTCTGTTCATTTCTTCAATCAAATATAAGCTAACAAAAAAAAATGGTAATTTTTGAACAATACGTATTGTCAAGTTGAGGCCAAGATAAGAAGCACTACGGAGAAGAGGAAGTTTACTAATCAGATGGATTGATGATCTGAAGCATGTTAGTGGTAACTGGATGCAAACCGCACAGACAGAGACACAAAGAGCTGATGGAGACCTATGTCCAGCAGTGGACGCATACAGGCTGATGATAATGACAAATAAAGTCGATGACTTCGTAATTTTGACAAATATAACAAGAAAATTAGATGTGCAACAAAAAATTACAATGAAAATAAAAATCGACCTGTATTTATGTTTTTTCGAACTTAATCAGAAACAGAATTATAAATTTTTGTTGTATGGTGGCTTATCTTACAATTGTACTTTTAAGTTGTATATCTATATATCTGTGATACTTTTGTAAGTGTTAAGTATGGGTGTTATTTTGTAAACTTCTTCTTCTTTTTTTTTATATTAAATTCTTTTGCTCTTATGTGTGAACCAGTCTTCTTCTTGAGCTTCTTGCAGACTATCTTTATTTTGGATTACCTACTAATATTGCATCGTCTGCGTTTCAGAGTATTTTTATTTCTCTGTTTCGCATTTGATATCGTCTTTCGTTTTTAACGTATTTTATTCATGATTAAATTGAAGAGTATGGGGCTCAATGAATCCCCCTGTCGTATTCCGATGCCTATTTCTGTAGGTTCTGTAAGTTTTCCATCTATTCTGACTTCCATTTTGTGGTTTTGGTAGATGTTTTCGATAGTTTTTATAATATTTAGAAGAACTTCTTTATTATACAAAATATGGATTACATCTCTGACTCTTACTCTATCAAAGGCTTTCTTTAGGTCAATCAGACACAGAAATGCTTGCCTATTATACTCTAGTGTATTTTGTAAACTATTTTGTTTAATTTTTAAATATTTTTTTCAGGCGGCGGATCTCTTTTTGCTATACATTCCGAATGCGAAGTGTACAACCCTAAAAATGACTCCTGGTCTACGATAGCTCCAATGCAATGGCGTAGATCTAGATCGGGAGTTACTGGACTGAGGAGATTGCTGTATGTTGTCGGAGGGTAGGTTAATATTATTCTGTAATGTTAAATATTAATACATTTAAAAATTATTCCACAACCGAAGAAAAATGTACAATTAATCAAACCTAATTAGAAATTTTTATTTGACGTGATTTTACCTTCCAGTTTCAAAATCGTTTTTAAATTAAAAATTAAACACAAAAATAATATATTAAATATCTTAACATTATCAAGAAACAAAAATAATTTAATTAAGAAACGCAGGTCGCATTTATAGATTTTGAAAGAGCCTTCAACCGGGTCGATATTGCTCTAATAATACCGATTCAAATGCGAAAGGTTTGACTAATTTATGCATGTAAATACATTTATTTAAATATTATGCATTTATGTAAATAAATTTTTAGTTATGATGGAGCATCGGACCTAGCAACAGCTGAATGTTATAATCCACTGAACAACTCATGGTCTTCCATTACACCCATGGGCACTAAAAGGTCATGTCTTGGTAGGTGATTTGAATTTAGTCCTAACATTATAAAATTCTTATCTTATATATTAGTTTGCTTTATGGATTTATTCTATTTTTAAATTAAAGGTATATGTTCCTTTGATGGGCTTATTTATGTCTGTGGAGGATATGATGGTGCATCATGCTTAAGTTCTATGGAAAGGTTTGATCCGTTAACAGGAATTTGGTGTAGTTGTCCTGCCATGAATACAAGAAGAAGATATTGTAGAATAGCTGTGGTTGGTATGTATCAGTTTTTTAAATTAAAATTATGAACTTTTTAACATTTTACTTTTTTACTTTTCAGAATTTTTAGAATTAATCATATTTTTAACATACATTTATTTTTAGAAAATTGCATATACGCCCTAGGAGGTTTTGATTCAACTAATTATCAGGCCTCTGTTGAAAGGTATGTAAGATTCCACTTCTCTACTTTTTACTAAAAATTTCAATTGTATATTATTAAATAGTTAAAGAAATAATAAATAAGACTTACTCACAATCAATTTAATTTAACTATCAGACGACCGGTTTCGCTTTCTACAATATGCAAAGCATCCTCAGGTCTCGATACAAAGTTAAACAAATGCTAAAATAATAAAAACCCATATTAGGGTGTTGTCTAATAACGATAAACAAAGTAGGTGTTGTAAATTACAATAATTATGCCAATATTACATGTCTGTGGTTTTATTTAAATGAGTAAGTTGAATAAAAAGGTATAAAATTTTTAAAAAAGTTAAACAGACAAGGTAAGGCCCACAATTTGTTATAAAATAGTCTCTTCGATTGTAATAAATTAATAAATGAGCAAATAAATAAATAAAATAAACATTACTTACATGCCGGTACTCTATTAATAGATGGATGGTAGAACATGGTTGAAACTACTTTATATTGTTGAATGGAGAACTCAATTCTATCACTGCAGTTGTTTGACAGTAAACGGGAAGTTCTTGAGGAGATAGATTTGATCCAATGAATTAGAGATATGTGTGAGATTGTTTGTTAAATGTAAGTGTTGTAATATACTATTTTTGTATTAAAGGCTATTTATACTTATTCCAGAGATATATTTTTGAAATGTGTGTTATTTATTGGGTAATTGTTTTTTTTTTGAAGAAGACAGTTTTATGACAATGAATAGGTGTAGATGTAAAGATTGTGTGGGTGTGCAATTATTTTCACAACTTGTAGTTATCAAATTACTTTGATAAAGTTCTATTGGCAATGAGTTAATTATTCTAATAGTCAAGTAAATAAAATGTTAAAATACAGACAATTAAGGATAATTTAAACACACTAAAACAGAAAACACTTAGAAGGGACGAAACAAACATTGAGTTTAAAAGGGGGGAAGGACTTTATTGCACTACATCATAGTCTTGGGCACAATGAGTTTTTTTATGTTGTATCTATTAGGTTTAAGTGGTAAATTTTGACAGATGTAGGTTAGCATGTGACAGTTCTTCTTCTGTTTCTCAATACTGTAAGTTAAGTTATCTAGTTTCATGAAATATGCTGTTATTAATGAATGTCTATAAAATTGTTTCAATTTAGATATCAAAAGTAAATAGATGTGGTTAATATTGGCATACTTTAACAATCTTTAATTAATCAAATTTAATGTAACAATATGGATAATTGAAATACATCTTACAATATAACATAACTAACTCAATCTAATGTCCAAATAACTGAACAATTTAAATTAAAGTAATTCCTTATCAACTGAACAAGTACATTTAATAATCAAATGTATAAAAAGTTTACAAAGCATTTTATTTTTTATTTGAAATTGTTGTAGGTATGAGTTATCTGTCAGGGTATTTTTTAATTATTAGAGATATTTTTTTAGAGATATTTAAAAAAATATAAATAACTTATATTAATTAAATTATATATATTATTATTAATAATTATTATTAATAAAACTATAAACACCTTAACTTACAGTATTGAGAAACAGAAGAAGAACTGTCACATGCTAACCTACATCTGTCAAAATTTACCACTAAAAACTAATAGATACAACATAAAAAAACTCATTGTGCCCAAGACTATGATGGAGTGCAATAAAGTCCTTCCCCCTTTTAAATTCAATGTTTGTTTCGTCCCTTCTAAGTGTTTTCTGTTTTAGTGTGTTTAAATTATCCTTAATTGTCTGTATTTTAACATTTTATTTACTTGACTATTCCAATAATTAACTCATTGCCAATAGAACTTTATCAAAGTAATTTGATAACTACAAGTTGTGAAAATAATTGCACACCCACACAATCTTTACATCTACACCTATTCATTGTCATAAAACTGTCTTCTTCAAAAAAACAATTACCAATAAATAACACACATTTTAAAAATATATCTCTGGAATAAGTATAAATAGCCTTTAATACAAAAATAGTATATTACACACTTACATTTAACAAACAATCTCACACATATCTCTAATTCATTGGATCAAATCTATCTCCTCAAGAACTTCCCGTTTACTGTCAAACAACTGCAGTGATAGAATTGAGTTCTCCATTCAACAATATAAAGTAGTTTCAACCATGTTCTACCATCCATCTATTACTAGAGTACCGGCATGTAAGTAATGTTTATTTTATTTATTTATTTGCTCATTTATTAATTTATTACAATCGAAGAGACTATTTTATAACAAATTGTGGGCCTTACCTTGTCTGTTTAACTTTTTTTAAAAATGTTTGTACCTTTTTATTCAACTTACTCATTTAAATAAAACCACAGACATGTAATATTGGCATAATTATTGTAATTTACAACACCTACTTTGTTTATCGTTATTAGACAACACCCTAATATGGGTTTTTATCATTTCAGCATTTATTTAACTTTGTATCGAGACCTGAAGATGCTTTGCATATTGTAGAAAGCGAAACCGCTCATCTGATAGTTAAATTAAATTGATTGTGAGTAAGTCTTATTTATTATTTCTTCACCTATTTGAAATGGACTCACACAAGCAACACATTCATGATTTGTATATTATTAATTTTCTGTGCTGTTCCTCTATCTAACACAGGATGTTTCTATAAAATTTTAATGAATTGAAGTTTGCCGATCTTTTGAGCTTCTAATGTTTTGTCACATCCTAAAACCGTATGGAGAAGTAGCAAATTCTCTGCAGTGACCTCATCATATATAAAACTTAAAGGACAGAATAATTGATGCGACTTACACCCATTTAAAGGTTTAAAAAAATTGAACACCTTTGATACACAGCATTGATCTGCTCCCTTTCTTATGCCATGAGCAAAACACGAATATTGATGTCGTCTGCTACAGCAGTCACAAAATCATAGTCTTGGAATGCAAGCGCAGAACGGATGATGACCGTATCTACATCAGATTCAGTCTGGTCGACACTAAAACCTATTTCCAATAGAGCAGATTAAAGAGAGTCTCTTAAGGTGTTTTTTTCTTTCCATTACCAAAAAAACTTATCTTGAAATAATATTGGTACGATGTACTTTTCCCCTTTTTAAATATGGCGCCCGGGGAAAAAGAGGGGTGACTTAAGAAAGTTGAACGTAAGCTTATACCAACCACCCCTACACATTTTTCTTCTTTAAGTGCCGTCTCCTCAACGGAGGTGTGCAACCATCATGGCTATTCTGACCTTCGAGGCAGCTGCTCTGAACCATTGCCTTGAGCTGCCACCAAACCATTCAACCAGGAAACGCGTCTTCTTCTTACGCTTCTCCCTTCACATTAATGGACTATAAATCTGTGAAAATGGTATAATATATCATGCTGTGACCTATGTTGCTATGTGTAAAATGACAAAGCCATAGCAAAAAATATCATAAAATCTAACTTACGTTTTTACCATGTGGTGTTATCAAAAAAATTCAAACCTTTTTAAAAAAATAAAATTGCATTCACTAATAAACGCATATTGAGGCATAAAAAATGTAATATTTAAATATACTAATACTACTTTTAGCTAACTGTAATATTCTGTACGTTTTTCAAATTTTCTTCTTCATCTTTGGGTGCCGTCTTCAATGAAGGTTGGCGATAACCTCAGCAAAATCATTTCTGTCCCTGGCTTTTCTTATTAAAGATTGAGAATCCAAACCAGTCCACTCACGAATGTTCTTCAACCAGGACGCCTGCCGTCTACCAGGACCACGTTTTCCTTCTACCTTCCCCTCTATAAGAAGCTGCAGTAGCTGGTATTTCTTATTTCTGTATATGTGTCCCAAATATGAGGTTTTCCGTGTTTTCATTATTTTTAAGAGTTCTCTGTCGGTACCCATCTTGTGTAGGACCTGCTCGTTGCTCATATGCGCTGTCCAGAGGACTTTTAGCATCCTTCGAAATAACCACATTTCAAAACTTTCCAAACGCCTAAGTGAGTTGATTTTGAAGGTCCAGGCCTCCATTCCATATATTAAGGTGCTGTAAACGTAACATTTCAGCATTCGGTATCGGATTTTGAGATTGAGTGTTTGGGACGTAAACATTTGTTTCATTTTTAAAAAGACATTTCTTGTTTGTTCAATTCGCGATTTCATTTCTATGTCTGGATCTATATCTTTCGTTATCCAGTACCCTAGATATCAAAATTTCTCGACATTTTCGATAATATTACCATTCACGTTTAAAGCCATGGGTGGATGGATGGAGGTTTTGGAGACAATCATTGTTTTTGTTTTCTTGACGTTAATGCTGAGGCCGTATTGTTCTCCGATCGATCTGACGCGATCTAAGAGTGTCTGGAGATCCTGTGCGCTCTCTGCAATTAGGACCGTGTCGTCGGCGTATCGTACATTATTTAGAACTCTGCCGTTAATTTTAACACCTTCTCTTGATTGCTCTAGTGCTCGTGCAAAGATTTCTTCCGAATATATATTGAAAAGTAGTGGTGACAATACACACCCCTGTCGTTCACCTCGCTTGATATTGAATATTTCTGTGTCACCGGCTTCTGTTCTAACTGCTGCAGTTTGGTTAAAATACAGCGTTTGGATAATTTTAAAATCGTTCTCGTCTAGTCCCTTTTTGTGAAGGCAATCCATCAGCTTATCATGTTTTACTTTGTTGAAGGCCTTTTGATAGTCAATAAAACATAAAAAGAGATTTCAAATTCTACTTGTATATAATTAATTTGTATCTCATTAGAAAATGAATGAGAATATCGAAAAATAATCACTAAATTGACTTATTGGTTAATAAATGATAGATCTATCAAAAACCAAAGCAGCTAAAATAATTTGAAATAATAATTTGGTAGAATAATTATGTTGTTATTAGATTTGATCCACGGGAAGGTACATGGCAATCAGTACCATCGATGTCTTCAAGACGGAGCAGTTGTGGAGTTGCAGCTTTAAATGGACAGCTGTACTGTATAGGCGGGAATGATGGTACTATGTGCATGGCTAGCGGAGAACGATTTAATGTGAGAAGAAACGCTTGGGAACCAATAACTTCCATGAATAGTAGAAGGTAATTTAATTTTTATTTATACCAGTGCAAATGTATTTATTTTAAGTAAACCGTACATATTTAATTGTTTTTATTAATCTAATTTATTGTCTGTATTTATTATAAGAATGTTCCAACAGTTTTATAACACTTACAAGTTTATGTAAGCTGTCTTTCTCTAATATGCATGTATTTAACATTCTTCATCTTTGATTATAAATCCCATTTTTTATATTCTGTGTGTTGTATTTTCGGGTTCTACATGGCACTATCCAAACGTCTGTCCCTCGCCAGATTAAATCATTTTGGCTTAACCCCCAAACGATCTTAACAGGAATCCCGATTCTAAGGCTGCGATGATCTCATTCCGGTAAAACTCTCCTAGTCGGCTTTTATCATTGTGCTTTATGAGTCGGCATTGGTCAAAGTAAATAAACCACCAGATTTTATTTATTCTTATCGAAGATTTTAAGACGCAATTCTGTGTGTTATATACTATTTCTATGTAATACAACATATGATGTATTGTATATACAACTTCGATATTAAATTAACATTTCGCGAGAGACTTGTTTATATTTGGTGTACAAAACAGTTTTTAATCACAATTATATTGTATGTTTTAGATCCACTCACGAAGTAGTAGCTATCGACGGCTTTATATATGCTCTTGGAGGAAACGATGGTTCATCTAGTCTCAACGCTGTGGAACAATACGATCCAAGATCCAACAAATGGACCATAGTATCACCGATGAGCTCTAGACGAAGTTCTGTAGGAGCTGCTGTTCTAGAATGTATCAATATAGAACACGTTTTAAGACAGACGAGAAATAGTTGACACAGATTGACCGTATGAGAATCACAATAAAGATTTAGTCTTAATTATTCGACGACAGCAAGGGTTTTATATCCACAAATGGATAATTACTGTTTAAAATAATGCATAGGCTGTATATAAATCATTTGGGATTTATTTATAATTTAATTAAATAGAAAAATATTTAATATTCACATAACATGTAATCTCTGTTTTAGATATTGTGATGATTTTTATGTATGTAAAGAATGATTTGAATACATATTTTTTGCAAGTATTTCACAAATTTGAGTGACACGTTTGTATAAAAGCTGCAACGTAGGAAAAATGTATTTTTGACTTTTGAATAAGATGTAATAACCCCACTAACTTTCTTTGCTCAAAGTTTTCGTAGCAATTGAACAGTCATTATTTTTATGCTATTATTATTGAGTAAAGTGTACTTAGAATTGGTTTTCATTGACTTTTTCATTTAATGTTGATGTAACAAATAAATAATTTTGCAGCTTCTGATACTTTTCTTAGCTTCTCAAACTAATAGATTTTTAGTTTTTTTAACATTCTTACAGTAGAAGCTGTTTATTCGCTGGGTATATTTTTCGTAAATATGCCCCGAATAGAGAAACTATGAATGTGGATTGGATGGAAAGGAATAACAAGAGTATTTTTCCATTCTTGTGGAAAGCCAGCTTTTCTTTTAATTATTTGAATAAATATTATTGACAATAATTCCAATTCCACCTAAGCAAGTTTGCCAATCATACTATATGGTATTAGATCAAAACCAGTAGTCTTAACCTTTTTTTATGACATTTTTGCTGTCCTCTCTAGAAATGTCCTCCACATCCTCATTGGATTTAATAACAGTAAATTCTGGATCTGTTATATCAATTCCTTCAATTAAAATACTCCATCTGTACATTCACCACAACCACTACCACCAGGTCCTAAAATGTGCTTAAAGTTTGCCTTCTTCTGAACGATTGGACCACTCAAACGTAAGTTGAAGCTTCGGATTTTTTATCAATTAAACAGTTAATTCTTTGATATCATTTATTGAACATGATATGGATGCAAACTACACTTTAAGCGATAACACTGATTTTTTGCATCGGAACTAGTTTTTTATTTTTTTATAAATTAGGACAGCGAAAGAGACGTGTTTTTCGATCATAATTTTTGTAACGAATGTTAAAGTAAATCAACAAATCACGCAATACGACTCTGGCCAAGAGACTTCTTTCGCTAAATGTGCCTATCTTCTAGAGATGTTGGCCGACCACATCGACCCATCTTATTCTATTGACAGCAGCTCGAAATAGGGACGGAGCATCCAATTGTGGTAGAATTTATTACTGTATGTTTGGAGTAATAAGTTAATTGTACCTAAATATTCTGTTTGTTTTCATTCTCAAAAACAGTTCACCGCGGTGAAAGCGACGAACGTCCAAGGAACTACCAAACCAAAGAAATAACGACGATAGCGTTTGAAAACGCAATCTAGGCGTAGTTGTCTTCTTCGTTTTCTTCCTTCTTATATGTAGGCTTTAAAGCCTACTTCTTCGTCCATTTTGTGACTTACATCATGCTATTTGTACTATCGTACCCTCTGCTATTATACTAATGTGTTAGTTCCACTCCTGTTTTCGTTTTGTCACCCATCCATTTACGTCTTTTATATTGCATGCTCTTCTTATGTTTTCACGTCTCTCCCTATCCAACAGAGTTTTCCCTGATATTCGTCGGATCTGTTGTTTCTAGTAGTCGTCTCGCTTTAGATATGTCAAATCTTGTATCCGCCTTGTATGATACTATAAGTCTAATTGCTGCTTTATAGATTCTTTTTTTTGTGTCTTGTCTTAGGTTCTTCCAGATTGTGTCAAGAGATCCCTCCGCTGTATTTGCTTTTAAGCTTTGTTATCATACATCTCCGCAATTAGTTATATCTATTTCCAGATATCTAAACCTCGCTTCCTGCTTTATTATTTTTCCATCAACTTCCATTTTACATTGAAGTGGGTATTTAGATGTCATTTGGTTTTTTTTTCCCTGATATTATCGTATTATTTTCCTTAGCTGTTATATTGAACATGTGTGTTAATCGTTGGAGCTCGTCTTCTATCCCGGCGGTTAATGTGGCGTCTTCTGCGTAACATATTATTTGGATTTTTTTATAATATAAAATTTTGTCCATTATTACATTAAAGAGAAGTGGGCTTAACGAGCCCCCCTGTCTGACTCCGCTTTATACTGGTATACACTGTGTTAGTTTTTCATTTATCTTTGCCTGTATTCGATTATGGAAGTAGATATATACAGTAAGTGTAAGACGTCTTTGACTTAGATACGATCGAAAGCCTTTGTCGGGTCTATAAAACAGATATGCTTCTTTTTTGTACTCGATAGCATTGTCTGTAATATGTCTTAGTACAAATAAGGCGTATACATAGGATCTTTCGGATCTGAATCCCTGTTGTTCATCTGATAAAGTTGTTAGTTTCTTGATTTTGTTGGTTGGGACTTTTGTGGTAAGCCTAACTGAGGTGCTTAGTAGATTTATACCTCTATAATTATTGGAATCTTCTTCATCTTCTTTCTTGAATATTGTCAACGATACGATATGATATGTCAAATATAGTCAACGACTAACTGATACTTCTGATATAAATCCATATAAGGATTTGTTCTAAAATGAATTTCTTTACTTAAAACATGTATTACAATTTAATTTTACTGGCCTAAATAAAGGAAGTGCTAATCAGGAGCTTTTACAGTATACAATAACGAATCAGTAAAAAATATTTTGTCAATGCAATAATACTTGAACTATTTGCGAAAAATATATCATGTGTACACTTAGTAATAACAACATTCTCTAAATTTATATTTCCTGTTTAAGCTATTTAGATAATGTTGATTCTTAGAGAGAGATCTGTTTGAAATTGTTTCTGATAGAGATACAAAATTATACTTTTTTGTTTAATAGGTCTTTGATAAGATTTGCAACAAATTTCAATTATAAAACATGCAGTAATTAATAAAGTAATTGCTACTAGTATTCAACAGCTATTCCACCCATCGTTGGATCTAAGTCTACCTTAGGTGTGTCCATTCATTTTTGTTTGTTGTTTTTTGCATTTATTCATAACCAGTCCAGCTGTCCCAAGTAGAAATACTGTAAGCACCAGCACCAATTCAAAAATTGTTCACCAGAGCAGGAAATGTCAAGGACTCAATTTTTCAAATTTCTATTTTGCTCGAAATAAAAGTAAACGCACATAAAACTTATAATGGGCGATCCTCTAAGCCCGTTACTATCAGATATTTTTATGGATCATCTTAACACAAAGAATTCAAAACATACCATATTTAAACAGTGTTTATATTGGTGGATATACGTTGACGACGTACTAGTATGTTTCACAGGAACTAACAGGCAAGTCGATCAATTTTTATCGTATATTAATTCACTTCATAGTCATATTGAATTTAAAATAGAAACAGAACAAAATCAATCCATAATTTTTTTAGATTTAAAAATTATCAGACTTAAAAACAAACATGAGTTCTCCGTATTTCATAAACCTACCCATACTGACACGACTATACATAATTCATCATCCCATCCCACACAACATAAACTGGTAGCCTATCATAGTATGTTACATAGATTAACAGAAATTCTGATGTCAAAATACAACTTTGAGACATAATTAAATATCATTAGGCAAATAGTAGTAAACAATGGATACAACGAATAGACTATTAGTAAAATGTTAAATGAAAAACTTTATATAACATATAAAGGAAAAATATCAACAAAACTAGCCAAACACATACAAAAGAAAGGAATAACACCAGCTTTCAGAACAAATAACAACCTA
Source organism: Diabrotica balteata (assembly GCA_918026665.1). Taxonomy (NCBI): domain Eukaryota; kingdom Metazoa; phylum Arthropoda; class Insecta; order Coleoptera; family Chrysomelidae; genus Diabrotica; species Diabrotica balteata. The sequence continues at coordinate 160,539,563 of OU898279.1, read as the reverse complement.
GGCAAATATATTAAAAACAACAAAAGTAAAAATAAAAAATACACACACAAAACTTACATCGGTTAAACTAGTAGAAATTTTAATAAACGAATAGCAGAACTTTCAATAATAGAAAAACAGATTCTACACACGCACTTCACCTTCTAGATCATAATCATTTTTTAACGACGAATTTAAAATTCTTCACACTTAAAATAAAGGCCTTAAGCTATTTTTGTTAGAATCTAAGGAAATCAACAAATTAAAAAATACAGATATAATTCTGAATGAGCAACCTGAGACAAACAGTTCTCCCCTCCTTAACCTACTTCATTAGAGACTATAAAGTGTAAACGCATGCCAAAAATAGATCACTTGAGAAAGGCAATCAGCCGAGACAGCTGTAGTTATAAGAGTTTAAAATAAATTTTTTGGAAGTTTTGAAAACAAAGTTTTCAGTATTTTATTGTTACATAAAATAAATTTTCATCAAGTAACGGCCGAATCCATCAATTATTAAAAAATTTATTTGCAATAAGTCTAAATGGATTTACATATATCTGCTTATTTAATTGATCATTTTGTTTTAGCGGTTTTATAATTGGACTTTGATCTTGTATCTTGATTGTACTTTTAATATTTTCGTAATATTAAATATTTCAATGTGTTCGTCAGGGGCCTAATAATTATCATACATTTATAAATAAGACTAAGTATAATAAAAATATTGCTAACCCTAAATGACGCTACATTTTTAAGCTTGTGAATAAAATTTGAAATTTATTAGTTTAGTGGTACCTGCATACTCATATTTGGATATAAATATGTTATTTTATTGCATTAGGGAGAAACTTTATTTACAACTGGCTAATGAATATTACAAATAAAATTTTGCCATATCTTAACCTTTACCTGTTTTTATTAGTTCTGTATTCTTTTACACAATATTTACAATATATGTACACTGTTTAATTTTAGAATTTGAGGTACAAAGCTTTATGAAATAAACCACACAATGCCTACTTATTTATTATGTTTTGTATAGCAAATTTCATAAGCTTAAAAATAACTCATAGCTATGCCCCAAATTATGTACAAGTAATTAAATTTTATATATTTTTAAAATATAACAACTAATAAATAAAATATATTAATATCAATATATCAAATATACCATTCATATATTTTGTTTTGACAGAACATATATACCACTTTGCAAGACTCTATAATTATATGTATAATAATAATAATAATATTAAGAACAAAAATTCTAAGAATAATCTTCATGTCTGAAAAACCAAAAAGCTTGTATTTCTGTCGCGAAAAATGTGGCTTATAAAGTCAATGTTAACATTTAATGTGGCTTTTAGAATAAAAATTAATAAGACATTTCTGTGATATGAAGTATTCAAAAATTATGCAGAGGGAACCAAAAAAAGTGTGTTTGTGATTTCTTTGCTTAACAGGTTAGCTCTATGTTAGGATTAATATAGATTTGCTCCCGTTCACTAAAAATGTATAAATTTGTTACTACGTTCTAATTTTAAGTTAAAATTTAATATAATTGTAGGCTTTTGCGACATGTTTATTTTAATTTAATATTCACAGGGAAAATAAAATTGTAGTTAGCTTTATATCGTAAATCACAAAAGTTTAATTTAAAAATCCTTTATAAAAAGAACGTTTCGGGCTACATTTCAGCAAAACGTTTTCTGATCATCAAGTCTATTATCAGTGGATTTACCTGGAATAAGTATTACCACTTTAGTGAACGTAAACGGAATGATTACATTTTGGTTAAAAGGTTAAAAAGCAATGTTGTTTAAAACTTACTAGGTGTACAAAATACTACATCAAAGATTATACAAAAAATGTGAATGGGACATCAGTGATTCCCAGTTCGGGTTTAGGCAAGGTTTAGGAACACGAGAAGCAATAGTAGCAACACAGGTGCTGGTCCAAAATTGTTACGATCAGAGGAAGGATGTGTTCCTATGCTTTTTAGATTACCAAAAAGCGTTTGATCGTGTCCAACACCACAAGTTAATGTAGATTCTCAAGAAAGTTGATATAGACCAAAAAGAGATAAGATGCATTGAAAACTTCTACTGGCATCAAACGGCACAGTTAAAAATAGACAATTCTATATCCAAACCCATACATGTAAGAAGAGGCGTTCGACAGGGATGTGTGCTTTCCCCTCTTTTATTTAACATTTATTCGAAAGCCATATTTCAAGAGTCTGTGGAGGATGCAGAGATGGGAATCAAGGTGAATGGAGTATTGATCAACAACATACGATATGGTGATGATAGTGTCTTAATTTGTGACAATATAGTCGATCTTCAACAACTTGTCACTATAATCGGAGAATACAGTAAGCGAATGGGATAAGAGATATCCACCATAACACTGAATACTAAGTCCATTGAAAGAGTGAGTAAATTTAAATACCTGGGATCGTGACTTTTTGAAGAGTGGGCATCGGACAGGGAAGTAAAATGTCGCATTGAGCAAGCTCGACAAGCTTTCGTAACATTCAAGAAAGTACTGACTTGTTCAGAGTTTGATCTTCAACTAAGACTAAGGTTTACTAAGTGCTACGTATGGTCAGAGCTGCTATATGGCGTAGAGGGCTGGACACTCAAAACGAGGGATATAAACAGATTAGAAGCTTTTGAAATGTGGCTTTATCGCCGTATCCTAAAAATACCATGGACAGCGAAAATCACAAATATAGGTGTCCTTAAAAGAATAAACCAAGAACGCCAACTTTTCGAAACCATCAAGAAAAGGAAAACGGCGTATCTAGGTCACATCATGCGAAATGAAAAATACCAGTTCCTCCAACTTATAATCGAGGGTAAAATTGAAGGCAAGAGAGGAATGGGACGCAAGAAAATGTCCTGGCTCCGAAACATAAGGCAATGGACAGGGATTAACGACTTACAATCTCTGATACATATTGCAAGAAATAGAGAATTAATGGAAAATGTGATCGCTAACATCCATTAGTGGAATTGCATCTGAAGAAGAAGAAGAAGGTGTACATTAGTCACTCCCATACAAGTCACATAAGACTCCCAATTGTGGAAGTGTTGAACCTGAGACCATGTATCTGTATGAGTCTCTGTATGAATATTCTCAGATAAACGAGAAGTTTTTAAATATTGACTGTCTTTACCTAATATTTTACTTTTACTTAATACGTCAAGCCTCCCAAAATATATTCAGTTCCACATAAAACACTTCTAAAACAAGGCGTGTTTGTCACAAAAGCCTCAGTTATATGAAAAGACTAAAAATATGTTTGTCATACGTCAATATGAAATAAAAAACGGGTGTATAAAAATATTAGCAACTCAAGGTAGTTATAAATGAATAAAAATGGGGTAAAATAATTCAATGTATATATTGATACTATAGAGATTCACGGAATTGAATTATAGTTCCTACATGTAAATGTATTTACAGTAAAAAGGTATGAATGTAAAGAATATGAAACTAACGGTAAAATATTTTTCTCATCTACTTCCACGAGAATCTAAGTTATCTAGTAAATTTAGTTTCTGGTATTTCAAACAGAGTAAAGAACAAGAACTTCTAAAATATAATGACGGTATTAGATTTTTATTTCGATGCAGAGACCCGCAAGCTGCTTATATGTATTTCAAGCTCTTTAGATCTCATCAGAACGACATATGCAGTTGCTCTGAATTATTGTTGTAATAATTTAGACTTGGCACGAAGACTGTTCTACCAAAAAATCCAAAAATTACCCCATTTTTATTAAACTTTTGAAAAATATTAGATATCTAGTCAATAGTACTATCTAACTTTGACTGATCAATATATCTGTTGATTTTATGTTTTACATGTTTTATATTAAATCTGCTAAAGCAGAAAAATTGTTGTATAGGATTTATCTTAGATTACGTGGTAATATAAAAAAGCAATGTATTGTTTTGTAAAAGCGGATATTAATCATAAATATAATTTCACATATAAACAGAATCAATTAAGATTTGATAGATATAGACAAATAGTCTTTTTGATAATTCTGAAGTAGATATTCTTCTACCATAACGAAAAGAGCTAACGTTTTGAGGTAGTTGTTTTTTGTACATCCCCAATCTTGAGGAACTTTGTACTGCAATTAGATTTTTGGTAATTTCTAAGATTATTAATATTGCCAATGTGTAGGTAAAAGTTTATGGTGGGTATAGTAGAATTTACAGGATATCTATCACAGATATAAAATCATATTTTCAGGGAATAGACAAAGACAACAATCATACTTCCTGTTGTTCTCCCCTCCACATTCCTCATGCACGCCCATTAGTAAACGCCAGATGATTATTCCATTACAGCTTATACGTAAAAACTCATGCAGGGTTGACTTATTACATATTTGAATTAAAACATTGAATTGATTCAAAAATTGGCGATCAGTGGCGCGATTATATTGCAATTCAAAACTGGATGATAATATTAACAATAACTCTAATTGGCACAAATACTGGTACAAAAAATTTCTTAAAAATCTATGCGAAATTTATAGTAAACTGTAACCTAATTTCCAATAAAACAAGATAATTTCGACAACATCGCCCTTCGTCTGTTCTGTTAAATGGGAAACTGCATACGAGAGGGCCAAACGCTAAACTATGTGGTTCTTTTTGGATGTAACCACGTAAGTGTCAAGATAAAAATTTGATATGCTGACTGTTTATACAATAGAAAAACGGGTACAAATAATAAACTGGTACTTTGGAGGCAATTCAGTATAAGAAACTATTAATTTATTTATTATGGCTTTTTAAAATAGGCCAATACCTATAGAAGAAATTTTATTGCCATCAGATTAACCTCGCGAAAAGAAAATTTCTCAATAACGAGAAATTAGAGAAATTTAAGTTTGTGCATTGGCTGCAGTGACATCGCGTTAGTCACTTCAGCCATTGGTAAAAAATGCAGACAACTCACGAAATATTTCCTGATGATCAATTTAAACTGATGCAATTTTGTGTAGTTATCAAGGAAAGATGCCATGCAAATAATAATTTTTAAAAAAATATTTTGTGTACAGCATTTGAGTCCTCTTTCACAATTCACAAGAAACATAATTCGTCCGTTGTACGTTATTGGTCTCTGGCTATAGGAGAATAAGCATTTGAGTGTGTCTGTGCGTACGAAGTATCCCCAAAAGTTGAATGATTGGATTGGAATTTTAAGTGACCATATTATTGGTCCTTTTTCATTGAAGGCAATTTAAACGCAGTCAAATATGTCCAATAACTGCAAAATAAAATTATTCTTCAACGTCTTCAAGTTAAGTTTAACGAAATTTGTTTCAACAAAACGGCTGTCCTGCACATAACATAAAAGCCGTTAGAGACTATTTAGCATTAATTTTTGCTAAACGTGTCATTAGTACAGAAGCTACAATAAAATGGCAGCAATAATTAAAACAGCAAATGAAAACTTAAAACCAAAGAATAGAAAACATAAAGATTGGATGACTGAAGAAATACTACTATTAATGAATGAAAGAAAATCATTCAAAACAAAAAATCCAATTAAATATAATGAAACTGATCGATTAATAAAAAAGAGAATAAAAGAAGCTAAGGAGAGAATGTTACATGAGCAGTGCCAAGAACTAGAAGAAATTGAGAAAAAATATGACTTTTTTAACATGCATAAAAGAATTAGAGAATTAACAAGAATGAAAAAAACACTTCAAACTAGGCAACTAAGAGATGAACTTATAACAGATATAAACCAAAAAATGCAGAGATGGACACAATATATAGCACAACTATTTGAAGACAAAGAGAGAACAGAAGCACCAAAAGAATTTAAGGATGATACTGGGCCTGACATTATACGAGAAGAAATTGAATATGCAATGAAACAAGCTAAAGATGGTAAATCTTTAGCTTGCTCTTTAGCCCGGGCCTGATGAAGTTTCTATCGAATCACTTAAAATTGTGAATACTGAATCTATTGATCTTCTTTTGGATCTATTCAATACCATATATAGAACAGGTATAATACCTAAAGAATGGCTCCAATCAACATTCATACTGCTTCCCAAAAAAGCCAATGTAAAGGAGTGCAATGAACATCGCACCATAGCCTTAATGAGTCATGTCTTGAAATTGTTTTTAAAAGTAATTCACAATAGAATACATAAGAAATTAGATGAAGGCATAAGTAATACACAAATGGGATTTAGGAAAGGACTGGGAACACGAGATGCACTGTTTGCAATAACTGTTCTTTCGCAGAGATGCTTAGATATTAATCAGGAAGTATATGCCTGTTTCATTAATTTTGAGAAGGCATTTGACAGAGTGCAACATAATCGACTTAAAGAAATTTTATTAAATAAAAACATAGACAGTAGAGACATTAGAATCATCTGTAACCTCTATTGGAATCAAACAGCAAAAGTGAAAGTTGAAAACGAACTGACCAAGGATATCCAGATTCGCCGTGGGGTCCGCCAAGGATGTATTTTATCACCCTTGTTATTCAATTTATACAGTGAAGCTATCTCAGAATTAGCGCTTGCCGAGATCAGTGAGGGCCTTATAATAAACGGTGAGCCACTTAATAACATAAGAAATGCTGACGACACCGTCCTTTTGGCAGGAACACTAGAAGAACTGCAACACCTTGCTGAACAACTAAATATATATTGCAACGATTATGGACTAAAAATCAATTTGAAGAAAACAAAGTTCATGGTATTTACAAAAGCACAAAACATCAAAGTTAAGCTAGTACTAGACAATACAGAAATTCAACAAATATCTTCGTACAAATACCTTGGAGCATGGATCACAGAAGATACTGATCAGACAAAAGAAACAAGATGCCGCATTGAAATTGCGCGGTAAACTTTTAATAGAATGAGACTTTTTTGTAATCGCGATATCAATATATCGCTCCGGATAAGAATGCTTCGATGATATTTTCTCTACCCTTTTGTATGGAGTTGAAGCTTGGACACTTAAAAAATCCAACATTAAAAACCTAGAAGCATTCGAAATGTGGTGTTACCGACGCATTTTGAAAATATCATGGATGGATCGCAAAACAAACGAACAAGTTCTCGAACAACTAGGAAAACAATGCGAAGTTTTAAATTCCATAAAGATCAGGAAATTGGAATACTTGGGGCACATCATGAGAGGTGAAAAGTACGAACTACTAAGGAATATAATGCAGGGTAAAATCAAAGGTAGAAGAAGCGTAGGAAGACGTAAAATCTCGTGGCTACGCAATCTCCGTGAGTGGTTTGGATGCAGTTCAATTGAACTATTCAGGCGAGTAACCAATAAAATTATAATTGCAAAGAAGGGTACCTTCCTTGGCTCCTCTAGATGATTATTTTTGGGAATGCTAAAAACGAAATTGTACAGATATGAGTTCGGGCGACCCACCAACTTGGAGTAACTAAAGGAAAAGATAATCCAACTTAGCCAAAACATATCGGCAGATAAACACGACGCCATGAGAAATGCGTTGTATAATAGATTTGTTTACTATTCGTTACAATTTGGTGGTCTCTTTGAACATTTAATTACCTGCAAATTTTATTTGGTTTAGAATTTCTAATCGCTTGTAATTATTTTCAGTGTAAATAGCACTGTTGTGATTATTTTTTATTTTATTGTATTTTTTATAGAAGTAATTTTAACTAAAAAATTATTCCATCAACCGTGCTATCTAGATGTACATGTTTGAAGCCACTAAATGCGCGAGTAAAAATCCTTTACATATATATTCGGTTTTTTAGGCGTTACGCCCGAGTATCACCGAGCCGCAAGCCCTTATCTCTTGCTGTACTGCTCCACCATAGGCCGATCAGACCCCAGCATATTCTAGTCTAAGCCGCAGATTCATCTAGAATTTTAAACTGCTGCATTAGACTTTTTTTTGTTTTCTGTACACCGAGCTGGGGCTCGATCCCACATCCACTGAACCATTCGACAGTGAAGCGAATGAGAGGCAGCCGCACAGCCCGCTGAGCTATCTGACCGACAAAAAAAATCAAAATCAAAAAATCACAAAACCCTTTAAATGTTGTTAAATTAACTTTGAGTTACGATAGGAATTGATTACATGGTAGCGTAAGACTTCGCTGTGGTTGCTAGTTCTTTGACGAAGTGACTTATTTAAAAAAAAATGATTAATATTGGCTTTTAAAAAAATAGTTGATTTTGTTTAAATTGTAAAACACTCAGAACTATACACCATTGATTGTCATTTAGACATAACTTAGGTACCTAATTTTAAATGTGTGATGCACTGCCATTTTTATATTTGTAGCTTTTTAGCTAATTTTAAAATTATATTGAATACAAAATTGTTACCTTTCATTCAAATAAATATTTGATAGATCAGTTGAGTTTATAATTGTCCTATGAAATTTTTTTTAACTTCCAACTGATTTACCCCTTGTAAAATTAATCGAAATTAACAAATTATATAGTACTTCTAAATCCACCTGTTTAGAAGAGAATTAAAAGAAAAAAGATTCTTTTTAAACAATGGTAATACCTACCCTTCTCTACACCACTGCCGCCCTAGCGACAAACCATGAAAACCGATAAAATAGTGAATAGTGTATACAAATTTCAAGCCCGCAAAAATTGATTCTTCCTACTGACTTCCCTCAATATTCCTTGTTTTAGTACAACATTTAGAAGATGACGTCACTTTTAGGAGGTACAAATCCACTCGATCAAGTTTGCAGCGTTCATCCAGGAAGGCAATTAAATGTCATTTATCATTTACATAGCACACTACCACCTAGCATTGAAACTTCCGTGTTGACGAGTAAAACAATGATTGGCGCATCACCTAGTGATCGGGCGCCTAACTATAAATACATGGCGCGAAATTCAAAATTTTTGTAATATTACCTAGGATTGTGAACTCATTTTAAAGTAAAGGAAAATCGATATAATCTTAAAATAACAAGAAAAATCCTTATCCTATACGATAATAAATATTTTTCGTATACTTTTTGGGTTTTCTTGTTATGTTGAGACTATATTTATTTTACATTACATTAAAATGCCAAAGTGGTCAAAAAATTAAAGAATACAATATAGAATAAAATCTTTATTTATAAAAATATTACAAGAAATGTTATATGTGTTACAAGAAATATTAATAATACAAGCCAAGTGTACTATAATTTAGTTTTCTTAATGTTGTGGCAAGAACTGGTCAGTATTTAAATAATTGTTTTGTCTTAGTATGTCAAGTTTTATGTAAATAGAAGCCTAATTCTGCAAAAGGCCTTTCACTATAATTTTATTCTCAAAATTTGCAAAGAATTCAAACATTGGTATATAACATTCAAGATTTTTTTAGAAAGCAATGAATCTAAAGATAAATCCCTAGAAGAAAAAATAAGTACATGCTTGTAATAAATTTATTCTATAATTACATAAGCGAAGCAATCAATGGGGAAAACCAATTGCTTTTTTCACACATACTCTCACAGATTCAGAATGAAAACATGCAAATGCATTGAAGTATTAAAAAAATGCAGACATTATCTGGTAGGAAAGCAATTCAAACCAATCACAGATTAAATCACTATTTTGTTTATATAGAATGCTGGCATATATAAAATCTGACAAGGAGAACTAGCTTTACTTCACAAGAATTTATTAATTATCTCCACTCTAAAAGAATATTTCAAGTAGAACAACACCATATAACCATGAAGGAAATGGTTAAGTTGAAAGATACAATGAGTTATATAGAAATTGGTGAATCTAGCATTGAAAACCAAATATTTAGACATCACTAAATGAAAAACTGCTTTACCAGGAGCTCTGTACTATATAAGAAGTTTACTATTGAATTGTTATATTATTGAATCATGATAATGATGAAGATGAAGTCCAAATAACACATTAGAGAATTCCACTACTAAATCAATGCCAGATGTGACAGAAAATTTACCTGTTCAAAAACCTGATGATAATTATGAACCAAGATTGGAAAATTCAGATTTTCAATCTAGCTGTAAATCAGCTGGAGCTAAAAATAAACCAAGATAGTTGCAATATTTTGTTCACAAATAGGGAAGGGTAAATGTAGTATAATTTAGTGTTCTAAATCTTGTGACAAGAACTTGTCAGTAATTAAATATTTTTTTTTTAATTCTAATGTCAAATTAAAGCCTAATAAGCAACAGACAGCTGTCAGACATTCTGAGTTCTTTGTAGTACTTACATCCTAATCTAATAACACACACTACCAGTGGTCAGTGAGAACTCTTACTGTCTGGCGTTCTACTCACAGAAAAACAGAACTCAAGAACTCTGCTAAGTTGGAAACAGAAAAATTAAATGATTTAGTTCTAGAAAGAACTTTATATACATTTATATGATAATATTTTAGTCATATTTAAACCTATAAACCCAACAGTTAGCTCTAAGATTCTAGGATCTAGCACTATAAAGATGGAAAAATAACATTAAAAATAAAAAAATATGTAAAGTATTACCTACTTACAATAATAATATGAAGTATTTTACAAAGTTACGTTTCCAAACTCTATCTTACCAGTAACTCTTTTCTACTAATATTTATATATTTATTGAGAGACATATTAAATACATTTAGATTTAGGTTGTTCTTTTGATTAAAAGTACATAGATGAGACAAACCATGATAATATATGGTACTCTAAGACCAATCTCACTCACAAGAGAGAGACAGATCCCTCCTCGCACTTAACGGCAAGCTCATGGACCTCTCCATATGATAGTGTAGTCATGGTCTGCTAATCTAATCCAACTTTGAAACAGGCACACCTGTAGAAATTATGTCGAACCCTCTCTAAGGTGATGTGATTTTTTAAGATAGTTGTTGAACCACCACCTACAAAATAATTCAAATAGTAAGCAAGTCTGATTTTATAATTAACTAATTTTATAAGTAAAAGGTCACATACATACATATATTGGCATAATAGTTCTTACCTGGTGCTGGTAAAAACAAACTCAGAAGGGCTGTTCTCGTAATACCGGTATGTCCAACATTAATTATATCATCCTCTATAACCCCCCTTTCAGACGAGGATACTGTATCTGAGATACGCGTATCCGAGACGCAGATATTACATAGACTCAAATGGAGCTTTTCACACGGGACGCGCGAGTGATACAGTATGCGAGATACCGAATGCATATGCCAGATACAGAAGAAACATTACGTTAAATAAACGCTTTCAGACACAAATTCTGTATCTCGCATACAGTATCTCAGATACAGTATCCTCATCTGAAAGGGGTCTAAAATGACTAGCGCATACACGAAAATTGTTATAAATAGTTTCTGTTGCAGCATTCTCTAATTAGGGCTTTTAACAGCATTCACCCATTTATCAAACATATCCATATTATAATCTCCTGGACTTGAAAAACGGTATTGCTTGCCAGTGGTAGTGTGCTTGCCTAGTATCCATGCAATCTGGAATACATCTTTTTTGTTCAGTTCTTCGTCACTATATTGTTATTCCATGTAATGTGTTCGATTCCATAATAAAAAATCGTCTAAAATTTTACCTTTTTGCACTACTTATATAAAAAAATTTAAACTATAAAATAAATTATAAAAAATAAAACAAATAAAATTATGGCGCCGTATTTGTCTAAATTCAACTTTTGATTTGACCACAGCACACTCCCTACGCGTAGAAACGAGACTAGCAGCGCCACCAAACGAATGGGCGCCTAAATCCGAACGTGATTTGACATTGCCTATCCCTGTTACCAATCTATAAATTTTATCTATGATCATTTATAAATGTTATTTAGAATAATATGGCCTACAGCAGATATACTTAGCATCATGCTCGGGTATCTCTTATGGGAGTGACAGTCCTCTAAAATTTGTATTTCCTAAGGACACCAGAGGGCGTAGCATTCGTAGCAAAGCTTTGTGACTGTGCAAGACCGCAACCAACACAACAAGTACGCCATTTTTATTGTGGTTTCGACGATTCGACAGTGTGGTGTGTGTGACAGTGTTTCCAGTTGCGATTAAATAATTGTTTGTTTTTTGCCATCGTATTTAAATAATTATGGTTTTTAACTGTTGTGTTAATGGTTGTAATAATTACAACCTTATTATTATTGGCTTATATGGACAATGGTTAGTTATATTATTTTTTTTTTGTAAAAAATATTGTTATAACCTTAAAAACATCTAACATTTAATACATTATCTACGGTGGAAGTTTAAACATTTTCAGTGTGTACAGTGTGTCAACGCCTGTGTATTATATAATACACAGGCGTTGTTATAGGGCATTTTCTTTAAAATCATACTCATGCAAAACTTTAAATGCGATTACCCTACATTTTGGATTTGTACCTATACGTTACTAAGGGTGCGATATTATAAATTCAAGTCATTAGATCAATAAACATCAAAATGAGATTTTTTAGCAGTATGCCGACGATATTAATAGCAAAATTTTTGATAATGTATTAGATATAATTTATAGAAACTACAGAATAGCCACTGTTTAACCAACTACATTTAAATACATGTAATTAATGTTTATAAAAAAAATAAAATAGAAAAAGAACCAACGTTTGTTTTATTTTTGTAGTCAAACCCAAACCCTCAAAATTAATCTTTATATTTGAAGAATTACGAGATTTTTTAAAAAGATGTTGCTTTCCTAAGGCCGCCAGATGGCGCATTGTCCAGAAATACCCTACACAGTTTCCTATCTATCCGGTAATATATATTCTTTATCTATGCTTAGCATGTTTTTACATTTTTAATATGGTTTTCTGTACTGGCGAAGAAAGAAATTTCTCTGTAAGTTTAGAAAATCACGGATAGATGACGCTTACAATAAATAACTAATAAATATGTTTGAAAATGAAAACACAAGATGTACCTACCGTACGAAAATATACTTGATAAACCGTAATTCTTTTAAAAGAATAGAAGAATTAATAATTATTTCTGCCATTTGCTTTAACGCAGTACCTGTAAAGTTCTTTCTAGTGACTTCTATCAATATTTATTTTCTTGTTTTAGTACAATATCTCGCGGATAGATGTCAGTTAATGTGTGTCAACGTATTTCCATTATATATATTATCGTTGATTGAATAACCCAACGATATTATATTGTAAAACCATTGGATAAACTCACGCTTGTAAAATTCCCCCGGAAAGCAATTAAATTTCGTTTATAGGTTTAACTTTATGCTCTCCTTACGTAATCATATTATGCTAGTAGAATTAATATTGCCTACAACATATATTCTTACAATTAATAATAAGTACAGGTGTTTCTTACCTACATTTTTAATAAATTAAATAAAATGCCTACATTGCCAATATATCTTAAAAAAACTCTTTATAAATTCAAATAAAAAAGACATTCTACATCTTTACATAATTCCAGTTTATTAAGTACAATGTTGTGAGATAACTGTTTATTTTTTACATTTTATATTTTCATACCAACTTCTCAGTTGCCATCTATTTGTTGTTTTTTAAACTATAATCGGACATTGTAGTTTTCTGTGCTGGTAACCTATATTACAGTTTTCTGTACCGATGAACTATATTAAAGTTTTCTGTACCTGTGAAGGAAGAACTTTATACGTAAGTATAACAAATAATGAATAGATGGCAACTCTAATAATTAACTGAGAAGTAGGTATTAGAATATAAAATGTATAACACAATAATGTCCTTAATTGTCTGCAATTATATTATAAAGATGTAGAAAGTCTATTTTTATTTAATTTAATTTTTACAAGAGAGTTTATATAATTAGGATTTAGTAAAAATTTTAAAGTATAAAATATACTAAAAATCTCGATGTTGCTGTCATCTATGGAGAGAATACATTAAATAGAAATATCTTTATTGTAGCTGGAATGTCATTTAGGTGATAAAATCAAATGCTACTAGGTAGCGAACACTGTTTATTGTTTCGGGAAAATAAGAATCAAAATAAAGATTTATTTTTATTATAAAGACAACTGTGGGTACGTAGATTTTTGTATAAAAATTACTATAAATATCTTTAAGTATGTGTTTAAGTTAAATTATACAGGACGTTCTTGTTGATATTTTTATTTTATTTTTTTCAGGGGCGTAGCGTGAAAAATTTTAAACTGGATGCAATAAATTCGATAAGAAGTAAAAGGCACGCGGAGGGTAAATATATTAAATACCATTAAGTTTGGTAAACCATACAAAAAATATATAGAAATAGAAATGAAGTACCTATCACCGATAATTTTTTAATATAAATAAAATAATAATTAAAACATTAAAACATAAATATAATAATTAAAACACCGAGTTTTAACCCTTAAGTACCTCTTTTTGAAGTTCTACTTCTATACGCACGGTCGGCGTTGGAAATTTGCATGAGAATGAATCTGTGAAAACATTACATATGTAAGATAATGAGTAAGAGAGAGACAGAAGATATATTTTCTCTCTCTTCCTCTCTCGAGAATAAAAATGTTCCTTTTGTATATATTTAATATTATATAAATTGTATATATAATATTGTTTATATAATATTATATATATATATATATATATATATATATATATATATATATATATATATATATATATATATAATATAATATAATATAATATGTATTAATATTATTATTTATGTGATATGTTTTATATTATTTATTAAACGTTTATAATTATTTTATGCTCTTGTATTTCAAAATAATCACTGTTTGACCGAGAATTGTCAATTTTGAAATCCGTTAGTATCATGTCTAGCTGGCAAATCCTTTGCGTGTTTGGTTCATATGCTGTGGTTGTGAGTTCAAATCCAATTATGAATTTCCTTTTTTTATTTTTTAAATATTTAAAAACCTCACGTTAATAGTATTAAGTATATGTAATATACGCAAAAATACTAAATTTTAAAATAAAATGAAAATTTACAATATAATCCGAGTTGTTGGTTTTTTATTTTTATCTTTGTAAAGTAAGTTATGTATATTGGCAGTTTTAAATACTTATGAATATTACATTTTAATTTATATTGTATTATTATATTGAATGATATTGACAATTGAAAATAAACAATGAATTTTACTGCAGAGTATTTGTAACATTTTTTTTGCATTCAACAACTCCTTTTATACAAATATAAAAATAAAAATATATATTTTGATTAAAATATTGATACAATCCTTCATTTACTATACTCCTATTACAGGTCAAATGTTTATATACAGCAAACGATGCACCATATACCTATATAACTAATTTTTTTCTCTTTCTGCTCTCTTTTACCTGTAGCATTACATATGTAATGATTGTGCAGATTGACTCCCATATAAATTTTTAACGGAGAACGCGTGTATAGAAGTATAACTTCTACCGGCAGCCACACTGGACTGCCACACCCGTTTTTTTAATTATATACATTCCTATCCTTATGATTTATGTAAAATTCCTTCAATTTTTAATACAGTTTATAAGCTACAGCTACTTAAATATATTTTAATTTATAAATTTTACCATAGTCTTATTTTTAACCCATTCATTACATTTTTGTTTTTCAGGAAAATATGAATAACCTTTTGCATCTCTTACTACTACTCTATAGTAGTATGTATGGATTTCTTAAAGGAGAACCTAACTTTATACTGCTCATAACAGACGATCAAGATTTATTACTAGATGGGATGGTACGATTGTGGGATTACCCTGAGTGTCTTACTTTTATTGTTTTTTTTTTTTCTTGTAGGTTCCCATGAAAAAAACTGTTGAGTTGATAGCCAATAACGGGAAAACATTCCAAAACGCTGTAAGAATTTTAGTAGAAGCGAGACACATTTTAGGCTCATTTACTAATTGCAGTTAACTTACAGTAGCTACATGAGAGTCTAGGAAGCATGATAGCTTTGAATATTTAATTATTTAAAATTTTTATAATAAGTCCTGCCATAAATACAAATATTTACCTTAAAACAAAATAAACCACTGCGTTGATTTGAAAAAGTTTTACACACTTGATTATTAATATAATAAACTACAAAAAAAGTATTTAAAATGGCTACCATTTGTCTAAGTTTAGCACCGAAGTATAGATAGTGACGACTATTGGATAATAGTTGAACTAGAATGGTCAAAGGTCCAAGTGCGCTCAAGTGCCTTACTTTCTACTAGCTTTCTGATAATTTTAATTGTGATATTTCGATGATTAAATTTCACTATATTATATTTAGAAGCTACCTAGATAACTCATGCTAATCAAACATTTGGTTATGGTACTTTTAATACTAGATTTTTTAACATATTACAATTATTGTTTTAGTACGTAAATACACCAATTTGCTGTCCAAGTAGAAGCACTATTCTTACTGGAAAGTACTTAGAGAATACAGGTGTCGTGAACAATTCGATATCTGGGAATTGTTCAAGTCTAGCATGGCAACAGACACATGAGCCACACAGCATAGCAGCTCTATTAAAAAACGCAAAAAACTATACAACCTATTACTCGGGAAAATATTTAAATCAGGTAAGTGGTATATATTTTGTTATAAAAGTACGCGAAAAATAATTTCCTAAATTTTTATTTACATTATTACGATTTTCACACACTTTCTGAACCATTAAACTCAATTAAAGGTTAAAAACTTGTTGCAATTTGCTGCAGAACTTTTTTTTTTTTTTTTTTTTTTTTTTTATTTAGAATTTCCGCATCAACCATTAAAGGTTATTAGCGGGTTTTACAGATTTTACAGTTGTTATTACAAATTGTTATTACAAATTACACATAATAAATTACAAATTACAAAGAGATACATATAACTTAAATTTTGTGTAGTAAACGTATGTCCTTAAGGAATTTGATTGTATTAGATACATTACTGTTTAAAATATCTTTAAGTTTCTTTGCTTCTTCTGGTACGTTGTTGATGGCTCTTTCGTAGGAATAAAGAGGACATTCAATCAATACATGTTGAACAGTTATTGGACATTCACAATAGGAACATTCAGGTGGTAGTTCTTTTGTTATGAGATGCTGGTGAGTTAAAGCTGTGTGTCCAATTCTTAGTCGGTTTATAATCACTTGTTGCCTTCTGTTTTCTGGAAATTGTAGTTTAGTGCCAATCCTAGTTTTCACGTTTTTAAGGTTAGCCTTAGTAGAATTCCACATTTGTTGCCAATTTTTTATACAGTGCTGTTTAATATTGAGCTGGATATCACTGAATGGAGTTGTAGTCATAATTTCAGTTTGCTCGTCAGTAGCAGCTTTCTTTGCTAATTCATCTACTTTTTCATTTCCTGCGATACCTGTATGTGATGGTACCCAGAGAAATGTAACGTTAACGTGTCTGTTTTGTAGGTGATAAAGTGCTAATTGTATTTGTTGCAGGATAGCATGTACTGGATATATTTGCCTTAAGCTCTGAAGAACAGAACTCTGCTGCAGAACTTATTTTGCCCATTAAACAACTTATCTTTATACGTAATTACATGACAATATCATAACAAGATACTATGATGTATATGGTAGCTGATCGTGGATATGCTATACAAAAAGTGACAGAAAGTGATAGTGGTCGTTTTTGTTTAAGGCACCAAAAAAGATTTTTGTAGCTTTTTGGCCGTTTTTGTAGCTTACCACTCGAGAAGTGGGAAATATCAGGACAATTCGCTGGTTATCCATGTAGGAGTTTGTATCTACCCACACTCTGTCTAAAGACGTTACTGTCCCGCAAGCAGTGGTAAGAATACTTCTGAGGACAGATATCCTTGCCCGTCGTAAGAGGCGACCAATGTAAAGGAATAAGAAGTGAAAAGCCGTCGTTCGAGATGTCGGGTTTGTAAAAACGAACGCAGGGTGCTTCGTAGTCAACGGTCTACACTCCTAGTACCCGGAACGAGCCTCTCGTGGGGCCACTCTACTTTCATTCCACAGAACCAAAGTGAGGTTGAACGAACTGCGAACCTTATACGTCCTTTCCTCATTAAGGGCGTATAATTGCAATATATACCCACTATTAATAAGTGAAGAAGAGGAGAGGAGATCTCCTCGGCGGTCACTTGTCTACGTGCGAGGACTGCGAGGTCGAGTTCCACTACCTGTGCTGTCCCCTTACTCCGCCATGGATAGTGGGGTGATCACGGACGGGGGTTCCCCGCGATGCTTCGTGGAAAGTGCCGCACTCAAATATTGTAGGACTCATAGGGGTTAGTGGCTAGCAAAGGTCGTATGGCGAAAGTCCAGGAAGACCTGGGTCCCGCTGATATTCATTATCATAGGAACATGAATTTTTTCATGTCTGAAGACGTTAGGAATACGGAAATACCGTTATAACAGTCTATTCATACTAATTCGTACACGAAAGGTTTGAAGAATAATTGTGCTCCTTTCGCTGTATATTTTATAATATATATTCGGCGTTTCAAAGCCAAAGTTCTTACTGTATTTAAAATATTTGTTTTTCAAATTGTTTAAAATCTTTCTGTGTGGAACAATTTTTATTAAGAAAAATAAACGTTTTACTAAAAAATCTTGAAAATGTGTAGTATGATTACGGCGCGCGGCGCCGTGGCTTAGTTGGTTAAAGCACTTATTAGTAAACAGGAGATCATGAGTTCGAATCTCGTTGGGGAATCTTTTTTTTTTCTAATTTCTAAATAAAAATCAATATTGTCACAAAAAGTTCCTCCACGGCGGGGAATCGAACCCCGGTCTCCCGCGTGACAGGCGGGGATACTGACCACTATACTACCGAGGAATATTTTTAAAATCCACAAGGAATCTAAGTTCCTGTAGTTGGCTGTATACCATTATCACAAAAAATTTTATTAAAAATCCTTTATAGAAGGTACATAATTTAAAAACCCAATCAGGCTATATCATAAAACGTTTTTGGAATCCACATTCCATCATCAGTGTCTAGGTGTGTACATCTATTAGGCCACTAAATATCTGGGTAAAAACTCGTTTAAAATTGTTTGTTTAGATTTAGTTCACATTATATGGTATTAAATATTATGATGTAAGTTACCAGTGAATTTGGTAACATGGTTCTGAGACGATGTGTCTACGAGGACTTATGAAAGCAACTTGAGTTGAGAAAGCTGTTTAAAAAAATATTATTTAAGAATCCTCGGGACATAAAATCGGATCAAATCTGAATATTTTGAGGCTTTCCGTATTATTTTTATGTGTATTATACATTTGCGAATATATGTTCGTGTACTATGCTTCAGTGGCGCACTCAGAATTTGTCTAAGGAGGGCGTTTTGAATTTTTTTTATGCTATCTCCATTTTGACTCCCTAAAATTTGGGTTTTAGTTTAATTTAAAGTACTAAAGATAGCAGTGCCAAAGATTCAGATATCTATTATCCTGCCTTTCAACGAAAACCACCCTCTCTTACTTGTGCGCCGTTGACTGTCACTGTCATCTGTTCGGTTGCAATAATATGCAAATTAGGGCCATACCTAAGGTTACTAAAAATAAACAGGTTGTCTGGTAACTTTACACCAATCAGCATCGAGAATCTAAGGGTCGGAATGACGTCACTGAGAATGCTACATTCAAATTCATTCACTTAACTCCTTGAAATGAACTCGGAAAGCAGAAATGATTGTAATTGTAAAAATATTAATCTGTGTAGATTGAAAAAAATACGTATGACCTTTAATAACTATTTATTTCATTCAATCTTTAAAAAATGTGGGAGATAAGTACCTGCAAAGTTACAAAAATCATAAAATATTATTGCAGCTAAACATATGTACCTAGTAGAATAGCATTACTATATTAAATTGTAAGTTGATTCTTTCTTGTGTATACATGTGACTAAAACATGTTAATATACTATATTAATAATGGGTTGAATAAAATTTACTTTTTTTAATTATTTTGAATTGACGATAATGCATATAGTGGATTATCATAAATTCCTCTAAACAAGTAAACCATGCTGAAAAGAAGATTCAACTTAAGATTTATATATCAGAATTATTAGTTTTTCCCTTAACTTCAATAAATTTAAGGAACATCTGATTACATTACTGGATTATATAATACATTACATTACATTTTTTGGAAATGTAAAAAACATTAAATTCCTTCCATCCTTTTTGGAATTTTTTGAATTATTTTTGCAGATTGCTACACTACAAATATTTCCACCAGTCTGGTTGGAAATATTGGAATGTATCTTGTAACACTTGTATAAGAGTTTTGAGTCCAACTAAAAATCACTTAATAATATCTATAAACATGTTATATCTCAAGATATTAACATAAACTAAAGCACTAACGATATTTAACAACAAAATATATTCTCCAAACCACTTCTCCTATTTTATTTTCAAACAATTCGTAAATTTGACCCCCTGGGTGAAGTCACACGTCATATTTCATTCTGTCAATGTCAGAGTTACCATGCAACCTCCCTTTTACTAACGTTAGGCCATACCAATCGATGGTACCGATAAATTTTAAGTTTCTTCTTAAGGCATTTTTGCTTATCTTGTTGAACATTTAAGCGGAAGAATTTTATTAGAAAGAGAAAACCACTAATAAATGTATTCCTCGGTAGTATAGTGGTCAGTATCCCCGCCTGTCACGCGGGAGACCGGGGTTCGATTCCCCGCCGTGGAGGTACTTTTTTGTGGGAATAAGATTTTTACTTCGAAATAAATAAGAAAAAGGTTGAGGCCCCGGCGAGATTCGAACTCACGATCTCCTGTTTACTAGACAGGCGCTTTAACCAACTAAGCCACGGCGCCGTTACATACATTTGTAATACATATTTTCAAGATTTTTATAGTAGGGATGGAAAGGGCACTGTTAAACTTTTTTTCCTTTTAAATGTGTCATGACTTGCTTTGCCTAAAATTATTTTTTTTTATTATGTGTTTATTATATGTTTAATATTATCTACAAAACTAAACAAGAAATTATCTGAACATACAAAAATATTAACTTTACGTATCGTAAGAAAAATGTTCAAAAGTGCCCCAAATAGGGGTAGCTTTGAATTAAGAAGAGGCGCATTTAAATGACCTAAAAATACTTTGAAATCAAACCTAAAAATACAGTTTTATTATTGAAAGGAGACAATTATTAAATACATAAACGTGAAAAAACACAATAAATAAATCTTGCACGTGATGTGCAAGTGTTTTACTTTGAAACATGGTATAAGTGCCTAAGTTATAGACATTCAAACAAGGAACTATTAATTTTTATTTTACATTGTAATTTTTTATCAAATTTTAAAAAGAAATAACTGATTGCGTTCTGCAAGTGCTATAATTTGAATTATTTATAGGATGTAATTTTAAAACTATATCTTCATTGTTGAAAGTTGAATTTGTCCCTTTACCCTTAATTTTTTTCAAAAATTTAACTTAAAACGCTGAATCCACAGCAAATATTTCAGTAATATATCCCACATAATAATTACATAGCATTTTTGTAACAAATTTCACTAAAATATAATCATTCTGTTCATATTTGGCAATTTCTTTAAGTCCTCCGATTCATATGAACTGTCATAAACGATATCTTCATCGGATTCCGCAGTTTCACTCTGTGGTAGCTCCGCATTCTTTTTAGTAGTAGGAGTAGTCTTCCAAATGTTTCTTTTCATCTTACTTGCTTGCAACTTCTGTTGTTTTTGTTCTCTTGCTAAAGTTTCTTCTTCAATTTTGTTTTTTCCCGGCGTTTCAGTTAAAAATCTAGATTTAACCTTTTTTCGTGCTCTATTATTTTTCCTCAGGGCAGCCTTTGGGAAAGGTCGTACAATTTCAAGTGTTATTGGGGTTAATGTAGATGAAACAATTTTAATTTCAGGTGCTACTGTTGTTGATGTACATAGAACAACTTCAATTTCATGTGCTATTGGGGTTGATGTAAATAGAACAGCTTCTGTTGAGTTGTTTACATTATATCCTGGTGGTGGCTGGTTAGTAACAAAAGTACAGTAAAAATCGTCATCCAAAAATACAAGAAAAATGAAGATGATAAATGAAGAAGTGTATGCAGCGCTTATTAAAGATGCAGCAAATAATATTCTAGGGCCAGAAAGACCACCACCAGGTAATGACTGGTTTGATGCTGAATGTGAGGACATTACAAGAAGAAAGAACAATGCTTATAAACTGATGCAGCAAAGAAGAACGCGAGAAAAACAGCAAAAATATAAAGATCTCAGAAAAGAAGAGAAGTCCATTCATAGAAGAACAAAGCGAACTCACGAAAATAGAATATTGGAAGAACTTAAGGAATTAAAAAAGGAAAACCAAACAAGAAAATTCTACAAAACTCTGAATAATGCAAGAAAGGAATTTAAACCAAGGCTCAGACTATGTAAAGATAAGGAGGGGCATATACTAAATACAAAAGAAGAAGTACTGAAAAGGTGGGTGGAACACTTTAAAGAACTACTTACTATAGAAGTAGAAGATCCAAATCCAAATCAACCACCCACAGGAGCAAGCAACAATTCACCATTAGAGCCTCCGTCAATTCAAGAAGTACGAGATGCAATAAAATACCTAAAAAACAATAAATCTCTAGGAAGTGATGGTATACCCGCGGAACTTATTAAATGTGAAGGTGCTACTATGACTAATCAAATATATAAAATAATACTGAAAGCCTGGAATGAGGAAAAAATCCCGGAAGAGTGGTGTAGTGGAATTATTTGCCCGCTACACAAAAAGGGTGACCAATTGGAATGTAGAAACTATAGGGGAATAACCCTCATTAATACAGCATACAAAATATTTTCGAGGATCTAATATGGTCGTCTAAGTGCATATTCAGAGGAACTTCTTGGGGAATATCAAAGTGGCTTTAGGCCTGGTCGATCAACAACAGATCAGATCTTTGTGCTAAGGCAACTACTGGAAAAAACCAATGAATTTAATATCGATACATACCATCTTTTTGTAGACTTCAAATCTGCCTATGATAGTGTCCTGAGAAATAAATTGTATGAAGCCATGAATGAATTCCACATCCCCGATAAACTGATAAGATTGGTTAAGGCTACAATGCGTAATGTGGTTTGCAAAGTCGAAATATAGGGCGAACAATCACAGGCGTTTGGAACACATGTTGTGCTCCGACAGGGAGACGCGCTGGCGTGTCTCCTTTTCAACATAGCACTGGAAAAGGCGATCAGAGATGCCCGAATAGACAACAGAGGAAATGTTTTTAATAAATCATCCCAAATTTTGGCATATGCAGATGATGTGGTCCTATTTGCCCGTACAACACGCAAGCTAGAAAAATGTATATCACCTTCTCAAATACCTCAAAATCAATGGGCCTGCAAGTAAATGAGGAGAAAACTAAGATGATGGCATTAACACCCAACAATAGAGTCAGGAACATCGGTCCCCAATTCACGGTTGATAACTCTACCTTTGAAGTGGTGGACAAATTCACATACTTAGGCTCCCTGATCACCAAAGAAAACGCCATAATGGAAGAAATCAAGCGAAGGATAATAATGGAAAGCAGATGCTATTTTGGACTGAGTAGACATATGAGAAGTAGAAACTTAAGCCAAAAAACAAAAATAACCATATACAAACCCTTATACAGCCAGTGTTGACATATGGATCGGAGACATGAACCATCTCCAAGGCAGACGAAGACCTTCTGCTTATATTTGAACGAAGGATCCTGAGAGGAATATTTGGTGGCATCTGTGAAAATGGTGTTTGGAGGATGAGATACAACTACGAGGTATACCACAGATATAAACAAATATTTGGTGGTAAAGACGTAACATCTCTTATAAGAATAGAAGACTAAGATGGGCAGGACATCTAGCAAGATCACAGCAGAACAACCCTCCTAGAAGAATCCTTATGTCACAACCCGTGGAAAGCAGAAAAAGGGGTAGGCCACAACTCAGATGAAAGGATGGTGTAGATGAAGATGGTAGAAAGATAGGCGCAGCAAACTGGCAACGGTTGGCAATGGATAGGACTGCCTGGCGTAATAGACTTGGGAAGGTCGAGGCTCTTTCATAGGGCTGTAGCACCATTGATGATGATGGTATGCAGCGCTTGTAATAGCTCCTAAGTTATGTATGGTAATTGCTCCTTGATAGACCTATTGGTCAAAGAAGAAGAGGAAGAACCAGAACAAAATTCCTAGATAACATAGAGCAAGATATGAGAAATATTGAAATACGTGCTTGGCGGAGGAAGGCGATGGGTAGGGACGACTGGAAGAGAATTCTTGGGGAGGCTAGGACCCACACAGGGTTGTAAAGCCAAAATGATGATGATGATACTTTTAATATACTCTAAAGTTTTTAAATAAAATGAACGGTTCTTAATTTATATAAATATATTTATTTATAAGTTTACAGTACGGTAATATTTTATCAACTCAACATTGCTAATATTGGAGCTACTTATATATAAAAGTTATTATGTACTAGAATATTCTGGAGTAGTCCACCTTTAATTCGTTTGTTTGACGGGTCGATCTCTCCCGATACATGTTCATAACAATACTAATAGTCCATTGAAAGTATCATTATTATATATTTTATTGAGTATAAATTGACTTTACTAAATATATTCTATTTGAACTTTTCAGTATGGCACCAGAGAAGCAGGTGGCGTCAAACATATTCCTGTTGGGTACGATTGGTGGATTGGCCTTCAAGGAAATTCAAAATATTACAATTACACCTTATCTGTAAATGGAACAGGTCATTTTTTTAGTAACAAATACTTGACAGATGCTCTGGCGGGTTATTCGTTGTCCTTTTTAACTAACAAACCAAACGATAAACCTTTTTTTATGATTGTTGCTCCGCCTGCACCACACGCTCCTTTCACTCCTGCGAAAAGACACGAAAACGCTTTTGCTGGAACTAAAGCTGTAAGAACCCCTTCATTTAATCATTCAGGATATGATGTAAGTTATAGTATCTACAAAGATGTTAAATAATGTGTATTTTACTTTAAAACTTTAAAATATCAAGATAAGTGATAAGAAAACTTTAGAATAAAGGCTACAAAAAAAGTTATATTCTTTTCGATATCATATTTTTTCACAACTAATCTTACATTTTCCATCTTAAGCTCTTGATTTTTTATCTTTTATTTCAACTTTTCATTATTCATCTATGTTTTATAGACCTTACAAAGACTTTTGACCGCATGTAAGTCCAAGACGTCTTACACCTACACCCTTGGAAATTGAAGAAATACATAAAAACATATAAGACTCAGCGTCCATTAATTTTTTTTTAACAAAGAATTTCCAACATTGGACAAAATCCAAACATTAATTAGATAAAACGAAGAGTTAGCAATCATAAGCAACAAGAAATTATGGGGACTATTGAGAGAGATGGGATTTCGTTGGCAAAAGAATAGAAGAAAATCCGTTTTAATTGAAAAAGATTACATTGTATGTTGGAGACGAGATTATCTAAGAACTATTAAAAAGTACCGAGAAAAAAGGAAAACAATTTTTAATTTGGACGAGACTTGGCTAAATGAAGGTCATACTGTACCATATCTATGGGTTGATACAATTGTGAAAAGTTCCCGTCAGGCATTCATCGAAAATGTATCTACTGGAATAAACAATATTCCCATTGGAAAAGGACGCAGACTCATAATAACCCATAGTGGAAACGAATACGGTTTTGTCAATGGTGGATTATTAAGTTTGGCCTCAAAATCAACCAAAGATTACCACGAGGAAATGGCTGCTGACGTTTTTGAAGAATGTTTTGAGCAAATGTTGGATTTAAGTCTAAAAAATTTTCTCATAGTCATGGATAATGACTAGCATGTCTAGTTACCATTCAAGACTAGCAGAAAAATTGCCAACAGCGGCATGGAAAAAAGGAGAGATAATCGAATGGTTGAATAAACACGCAATTGAGTACAAGAAGAATTCGACAAAAAAGAAATTATTACCTATTGTAAGGCAACATAAAGCAGCTTATAAAAAATATATAATTGATGAAATGGCATTAAACCATGATGTAATTATTTTACATTTACCCCCATACCACTGTGATCTGAATCCGATAGAAAATATATGGTCTCAAGTAAAGGGTGACGCAACAAAAAAACTTTTAAATTAGTAGACTTACAACAATTATTAGAACATTAGTTATCAAAAGTAACTCCAGAAAATTGGAAAAATGCTGTTAGTCATGCTCACAAGGAAGAAAATAAAATGTGAAATTTGGATAATATATTATGACTGATGCAATGCTGGAACCGGTAATAATTAACATTAAAGTTGAAGATTTCTTAGATTCTGAAGAAAGCAGTGAATCTGAAATGGAATTTGATTAAAATAATATTCATTTTTTTTACAAATCGGCCCCTGTTACGGCCACAAATTATTTTATCTTTAACCAATAAAATAAATATCTTACATTTCTTGCAAATTCATTAGTACCTGTTAATCTCCATCAGTCCGACACCGGCAACTTTATTTAGGGATTTGTAACCCTCAAAACTATTGTATTCTATTATTCTGCTTCAACCTTTATACCTGGTGGTCATACTCAATTTAAAATTGTTTTCCTATATACTTCTGTAAACTTGTTGACAAATATCTGTTTTTCATTGAGTCACCCGTATTAACAGTTTAGGGATTTGCATACATAACGTACTATCAATATGATGGAAATGGACTATAGTTACGAGCGACGCATTTGTAAAAAATATTTGCGGTAATTGTTTACATTAGTAAGGGTCCCTAAAAATGCGAATTTTTAGGGGACTTAGCCTGAAAAATGAAAAAAAGGCAAAATTTTCATGTTTCCGTCTACGGAAACATACAAAAAGTAAAAAAATGTAAAAAAATTGAAAAAATTTCATAAAAACTATAGAAAATCAAAAATTAGCAAGAGAAAAATATTATCGAAATACGAAATAGCCGTAAAAGTTATATAAAATTTATAAATCAATTGTAAATACCAATCATTTTCTCCGTTAAATTATCCAAAAATATAAAATATTGTAAAATGGCCAAAATTCATTTATTTGGAAGAACAAGTCAAGCGCGTTTGCGCACAACATAAGATATTCCACGCTGGTTCAATGTTGCCACATATAGATTTGTTTTTTTTTCGGAGTAAATATATTGAATTTAAATTTAATAAGAGTATACTCTATATGACTTATTATTGTTTTTATTTGCAGAGTAAATATATTGAATTTAAGTTTTAATAAGAGTATAGTACATATGATTTAACATTGTTTTTTAAAAGTGTACCACATATGATTTAATATTTTTTTTTTGCGGTGTAACTATATTGAATTTAAGTTTTAATAAGAATATATGTCCATATAAATTAGTGATTAGTGTTTTTGCAAAACTCGATATTGACTATTAAATAACATAATAAAACCAAATCCAAACTAATCCAATTATTATTAAATTTATTTCAAAATTATTATTAATTATTAAAATTGTTTCAAATTAACTACATTATTAATCTCTAAAAATTTAAATTACAGTTTTGTCGTATCTTGTCACAAATTTCTCAATTCGAGTCTATGGTTCCGTTTAAAACATGGCGATAGCGTGCTGAAAAACTTTAAAGGCGGCATTTGAAAGTGAGCATTATGATTGTTTCTTATTCTGTGGTTAAACACGCTACGGCGTACTTTAAATAAGCAAAATGGAGTACCAATAAAAAAACAAATTAAAACCTAATCTACTCATATCATCTAACAATTTAAACTAATAAAGAAGTTGATAACTAATGCATCCCATGAATGCATCCAACTAAATACAACATAAAACGAAATAAGCTATAATCTATACGTAATAACATCAGTTAATAACAAATGAAATACAGTTATATGTATCCCTTAGAAACAGAAAATGGAAATAATAGGTACTCATTATCATTATTCCTTTATGATTGTATTTGAGAATTAATATTTTCACAATAAACAATATATTTGAAAAGTGTGGCAACATTGGATCAAGAAGTATGTACTACGCATACGCACATCATTGACAACAGCTGTAATGGCGGCGGCATCTTAAAATTTATGTCAAAATATCAGTTTTTTAAATGCGAATTACAGAAAAACTATAGCTCAGCGTAAAAAAATGTGTAGATTGAAAAGTGAATAAAAAATAAAACATAATCCACTGTCCAATTTTTAGATTAATCCGACTATCCTTACTAATGTAAGTAATTACCACTTACCCTCTAAATTAATAAAAATTTCTAATTTACTATTTAAAATAAAATTATTCCAAAACAAGTAACTGCTTATATGATTCGTCCAAATCACAACCAGTTCGATAACATCCAAAACTTGCTATTAGTGTAGCTATTAGTCCAATAAATTTGGGACAGGTTTTTCATTCGCCTTATCAGTGAAACTAGTTTTAAATTCTTACATTTTTATTGGTGAATCGATAATTTTGGGTACGACTTTATGGTATTAGTTAGACCACTAACGAATAAGTAGCCACTGAATGTATTGTTTTTTGAAGGTGTGTGAGAAGCGCTGAAATATTATTTGATAAAACAGTAAACCAATAAAAGACGAACCTGTTTATCAGTAAAACTAGTTTTAAGTTCTTATATTTTTATTGGTGAATGAATAATGTGGGGTATTTTTTTATACGACTGTGTGTTACTAGTCATACCACTAACGAATAGCTGTTGAATGTATTCTATTTTAGAGGTGTGTAAGTAAAGCGGAAATATTATTTGATAAACCGGTAAACCAATAAAAAACGAACGTTCCTTTAAGAGGTGTGACTTATTTGTATTTAGAAAATTATAGACAATGATTAAAAACAAGTTAAGTACTTAAAATTAAGTGTTATTTAAGAAATTAAATTAAGACTTAAAAAAATGTTATATTATATTTCCTTCGAATAAAATAGCGTTAAAATAAATAATTTTTCATAGATGTACTAAGAACCACGAAGATATTTTTATGTTTCTCATGACTGAGTTTTATTCCTCTATTTCTCATGTTTTAACATTGTTTATGCTTTTGCCTCTTCAAGGAGCGCTGCTTCTTTTTTTGGGCTATAGGGGTGTGATGAACTTCAAAATGATTTTACGTATTGGTTTTTGAAGGTAAAACGCTAAAGCACTGGGGTTAAGAACGTGGAATTTATGTTAAGGAGCGCACTAGAGGAATTTTTGGGTCAGCCAGATAAGTCGAGAGGTACTTCAACTCCAGTACTAATAGGCCAGGGAAATACGCAAAAAAAGTACCCTGTTTTTGACACTCGTCCGGCCAGGCAAACGACAGTTGTTTTGAGTAGTGTGGACATCTGTAATAAACACCTATATGTTTCCTGCAGTCAATTTTTTGGACTAAATTAGTTATTAACAAATTAAGTTCAAAAAACGGAAAATTTTTGCTTTTTTCGGCTATCAGCAAAAAGTGAAGCAATTTAAACAAATTTTAGAAGAGAGGAAACTTATATGTTATATAAAAACCTTCAAAACGGCGTTTTCAAAATGTTTCTAACCTTATTTGTTGCTTAGAAAGTTGCAAAATAAATCAAAAATTTTGGTTTTTTATAAATGGTAATAACTTTTTTGAAAATAAACGTATAATATTTATATTTCATGGAATGATGTGTCTTGTTGTGCTTAAAATAGGGTTAAAATTTCAAAGTGATCGGTCCAATAGTTTAAAATTTATTATATTTGTTTATCCCAAATTAACATTTTTTGCAACAATATAAGTCAGAAATTTATACAGTTTTAGAAATTGTAAGGGTTGTTTCTGGTAGAAGAAGACTTGTTTTATTATTTACATTAAAAAAAATAAGAAAATTAATTTTAAATATTGCAAAATAATTTTGCAAAAACATGTCGATTTTTTTGCTTATAAACAATTAGAATAACTTTTTAACCATTGACTGTAAAAATATTATTTTTACATATTTAAGAAGCTTGAATTTTTTCACAAATTTAAATAAAAAAAAGTTTGTCCTAAAATAATTTGGTACAAAGTTAGCCTCTTTTTTTGTTTAATTCAGAGCACCTTTGTTTATAACAATTAAAAAATCTAATTAGCACTATTTGAAAGAATTTACATTATAGTTTTAAACTACCAAATTTTAAAATTATTGCCCTTTAATGGAATCCTCCACAAAGCTTCAAAATGTATGTAAAATCCGTTGGCTTTCAAATTCTCGGGAGCTGAAGGTAGGGTAAGGCGCTGTTAACTGTATCTCTGTTCCTTTTTTATGTTTTTCAACGTTTCTTTTTGAACTTGTATGTACTTTTTGCGTACATTACGAATATGCATTATTTCAATAAATAAATTGTCAAATAAACCACCTAATTTTTTTAAAAACAATTTTTTTTTATTTTTTTAGTAGTATTTAAGTTAAATTTGAATGTAAAGCAGAAATACTTGTCATTTCCTATATTTTGGGGAATAAGCCACAATTTAAGTTTATAATAAGTTTATTTTTGATGTTTCAATTTTTACTTCGGAAATCTTTCTCAGAATGCAGAACATTAATAAATTAATCAAATTTTATTTTTGGTTACTTGGTAGAAAATTTTTCTGATAACTCTTTTGGATGATTGATTAGTATGAGGAAACTCAGTAGATCTGTTATAGTAAAAATAACAAAAAAAATATTAACAAAAATTGTAGACAGCTTTAAACTCCACATTTTAAAATTAGTAACAATCTTACAAGGTGTTCTATAAGATTGTGGCAGACCAAACTTATGTTTCTTTAAATGAAACACCCCGTATTTTATTTTAAATTTGAAATCTGCTTCACTTCCACATCACAATAATGTAAAGTTTTATTATGTTATACCGGATATTTAAAAAGTTATAACCAATATTACCTGAAAATCGTATCAAGTTTAACTCCCTGTATAATTAAAAAGGAGTATAGGTCCATTGATCTATTGCAACCATAGTTTTTTAATAATTGTTAAAAATTGTAAAATATATTCGTTTTCATAATATTCGTTAATTCAAATACAGGGTAAAATTTTAAAGTAATTTTAAATAGAACACCCTGTATTTTAAGTCACTATCGAAAAGTACTAATATCGTACTTTACATTTTATGGAATACTCCCTATACCTAAAGTTATCAATTTTCTAGATAAGTATTAATTTGGTAGATATTTGAACTTTTACCAATAATTATTGGGAGTTGGCCATGATTTATTTGTCAGAAACTGTGTTCTGTATTCTGAGAAAGATTTCCGAAGTAGAAATCGAAATGTCAAAAATAAACTTATTATAAACGTAAATTGTGGCTTATTCCCCAAAATATAGGAAATGACAAGTACTTCTGTTTTACATTCAAACTTAACTTAAATACCATTAAAAAAATTTAAAAAAATTGTTTTTAAACAAATTATGTGGTTTATTTGACAATTTATTTATCGAAATAATGCATATTCGTAATGTACGCAAAAAGTACATACAAGTTCAAAAAGAAAACGTTGAAATACATAAAAAGGAACAGAGATACAGTTAACAGCGCCTTCCCCTCCCTTCAGCTTCCGAGAGTTTTAAAGCCAACGGATTTTACATACATTTTGAAGCTTTGTGGAGGATTCCATTAAAGGGCAATAATTTTAAAATTTAGTAGTTTAAAACTATGATGTATATTCTTTCAAATAGCTCTAATTAGATTTCTTAATTGTTATAAACAAAGATGCTATGAATTAAACAAAAAAAGAGGCTAACTTTGTACCAAATTATTTTAGGACAAACTTTTTTGTATTTAAATTTGTAAAAAAATTCAAGCTTTTTAAATATGTAAAAATAATATTTTTACAGTCAATGGTTAAAAAGTTATTCTAATTGTTTATAAGCAAAAAATCGACATGTTTTTGCAAAATAATTTTGCAATATTTAAAATTAATTTTCTTAATTTTTTTTAAATGTAAATAATAAAACAAGTCTTCTTCTACCAGAAACAACCCTTATAATTTCTAAAACTGTATAAATTTCTGACTTATATTGTTACAAAAAATGTTAATTTGGGATAAACAAATAAAATAACTTTTAAACTATTGGACCGATCACTTTAAATTTTAACCCTATTTTAAGCACTACAAGACACATCACTCCATGAAATATAAATATTATACGTTTTTTTTTCAAAAAAGTTATTAACATTTATAAAAAACCGAAATTTTTAACTTATTTTGCAACTTTCTAAGCAACAAGTAAGGATAGAAGCATTTTGAAAACGCCATTTTGAAGGTTTTTATATAACTTATAAGTTTTCTCTCTTCTAAAATTTGTTTAAATTGCTTATCTTTTTGCTGATAGCCGAAAAAAGCAAAAATTTTCCGTTTTTTGAACTTAATTTGTTAATAACTAATTTAGTCCAAAAAATCGACTGCAGGAAACATATAGGTTTTTATTACAGAGGTCCACACTACTCAAAACAACTGTCGTTTGCCTGGCCGGACGAGTGTCAAAAACAGGGTACTTTTTTTGCTTATTTCCCTGGCCTAAATAGCTGTTGAATGTATTCTATTTTAGAGGTGTGTGAGTAAAGCGGAAATATTATTTGATAAACCGGTAAACCAATAAAAAACGAACGTTCCTTTAAGAGTTGTGACTTATTTGTATTTAGAAAATTATAGACAATGATTAAAAACAAGTTAAGGACTTAAAATTAAATGTTATTTAAGAAATTAAATGTTATATTATATCGAATAAAATAGCGTTAAAATAAATTAATTTTTCATAGATGTAGTAAGAACCACGAAGATATTTTTATCTTTCTCATGACTGAGTTTTATTCCTCTATCTCTCATGTTTTAACATTGTTTATGCTTTTGCCTCTTCAAGAAGGGCTGCTTCTTTTTTTTGGGCTATAGAGTGTGATGAACGTCAGAATGATTTTACGTATTGGTTTTTGAAGCTAAAACGCTAAAGCACTGGGGTTAAGAACGTGGAATTTATGTTAAGGAGCGCACTAGAGGAATTTTTGTGTCAGCCAGATAAGCCGAGAGGTACTTCAACTCTAGTACTAAGTGATGGTATGGTTACCAGCCATACTAGGAACAGCTTTTGATTTGCGTTTTTGAGTTGTTAACTGCGATGTTTTAGGGAAATAGATTATAATGTTTTTGGGAAATAGATGTAAAATCGAAATTGATGGAAAAATAATAAGGCAATAAGCAAGGTTTAGATATCTGGGAATAGATATAACTAGTTACGGAGATGTTGAAGAAAGTACATCAATAAAGCTTAAGAGCAAGTAAAGCGATAAGACAAGACAAAAAAATAAGAATCTATAAAGCAGCAATTAGACCTATATTAACATACAAGACCTGACACATCTAAAACGAGACGATTAGTAGAAACAACATAAATGAAAATGAAATAAACATATTACAGTCCGTCCCAAACCCTTTTTTCAGTGCGTCACTAATTTTAACGTCATATAGGATTTTAAGAATGTCGAGAATTATTGCATGACATTTTAGTTAAATCTGACAGTTGCAGGATCGTAATCGGCTAAACGTGAAAAGGTTATTTTTTTTAATGCATAGCAGTTTTTCATAATTCTATTCTATTCTGTTCTATTTTATACATTCCATGGAAAGTGCTTAATTAGCTAAGATTTGTTTATGGATTTATTATTATTTATTACAAACACTAGGGAATTGGAAGGTTTGTTTATTTAAAATAACGCTTCCTCCTAGAATCTTTTAAGAGTTGACTGCAAGGTAAAAAAATTTACTGACAATTGCAAGGCATCAAAGTAAACATTCCTGTGATAAAATAATATCGATTTAAATCAGTCATATTTGGATAAGTAATTTTCTGATAAGTTTGTGTGGCAGCCAATAGTTTAATTTTGTGAAGAGTTGTCATTAAATAGTGGAAATAGTTTAAATAGTGAAGCAGTTGATTTTTAAGTTATTCTACCAGATTTGGTGTGCAAATGAAAGAAGGTTATAAAGTTTAGTTAAAAAAAAACAATATAAATAGTTTAAATAGTGAAGCAGTTGATTTTTGAGTTAATCTACCAGTTCCGATATCCAGATGAAATCGTGCTAATGGAGTTTAGTTAAAAAACAAGATACCGAATGTAAGTTTACCTTCTTTTTTATGAATAACAAAAATGAATATTATATTTCAAACAATCTATAATCCCATTCAGAATCTGATTCTTGAAAATCAATGATTACACTAGATATGTGGCTGGTATCAATTATATCCTACATTTCAAGAAAATGTCGTGGTTCTAAAAAGAACCGTTTTAATACATATAAAATATCCATAAAGGCATTAGTTTAAGATATTTCCTCAATCTCATTCCGGAATTCACAATCTGATTCGCGAACGACAGAAACTGATAATAAAGATGTCTCAGCCTCTTTTTCTAATTGAAACTAATTTAATAATTTTAATATTAGTCTTTTTTCATTCTCGGTATATCTCGGAATATTTAAAATATTTTTATGACAATAAATACAAAATTTAATTTTCACTGTAGTTAAAATGTCTGAAAATACTAACCTGGAATGGCAATTATCATTTTATCAGTTGACATTGTGAAAGTACTGTCACTGTCATTATCAAGATCATCTGTGTCAAATTATATTTATATGCATAATTGATTGGATATCTATTTAGCGTATTTTAAACTCCAACCAATTATACGTTCGTAAGTAGAATTCGCTTTAATATGCGAATACCCGTGAACGATACCTAATTTTCTAAGTTCTATGTATAATAATCAGCGACTCACGTTTTTTCTGTCACTCTAGCTTAATGCGTTAGAGAGAATTCGAACAACTATGACGCACTGAAAGAAGAGTTTGGGACGGACTGTAGTAGAACAGCAGAGAATAGGATAGTATGAATAGCATTAGATTAAGTCACCAAATGGACGAAAAAGTATTGGCGGACCAAGAAAAAGATGGTGCGATAATATAAACAATTTAGGAGGATAATATTGAAGAAGAAACAGACTTTAAAGTATACATACAAGAAGAAAGAAAAAGTTCTTGATTTTGTTTTCTTTGGCAAATCCTGTTAAATATTTCATTAGGGACGCAGGTGAGAACCATGAGGAGCCAAAGTATATTATTGTAATAGTACAGACAAGTTTTCATTCTTCTATATTCCATAGCTCTCACTACATCAACAGTCCATTTTTGTATGTTTGGTAGAATAGTTTACTAAGGTACTAAGAGGTTCTTTGCTTTAAACGTTGTTTTATAGAACTGTGTGTTTTATTGCCGATCAGATTTGTTTGAGCTTGATCTAGTTGGGTATCAGGATATTGTCTATGTACTACCATCAGTTTGAAAATATTTGTTACATTAGTATATGATCTAGACTACTTGTAAGTGTTCTTAGGTTTTTTTAGAGACTCTTTGTTGAAGCAAATTGTGGTATTTTCTTAAGGTCTCTTTTTACCCTACGGCGTTACAGATTATCCCGCTTTGGTATGGTGATGGTTTTCTTTGGTCCATGTCCTTGCATCCATTTGTGCCTCACTTCTGATCATCTGTTAAGCTACAGTAGGCGGATTTTAATTTGACTCAGAATTTATTCCTATTGGAACATTTGTAGCTCAATATTTCGCCATTTCGTTCGTTGCATTTGTATTTTACTTGAGTTGTGAAGACTCACTTATTTCTGAGCTTTCTCTTTTTGCTTCAATCTGTATATATTTTTTATTTTGTCAATAATTCAATCAATAAGTCTGCAGCATACGCATTTTTGACTTGTTGGTTGTCATCTGTCATATTTCATATTTCATATTTCCTGTTCAATTAAATTCTATTAATAGGACATTATTGTATAATTTTGCTTTTGCAATAGATTTTTATATGACCTGTCAATCGTGCTAATCAGATAAGTGGCTTCATAATGAATAAATATTAACATAATTTCTCTCTACTTTCTTAATTTTTAGAAGCATTGGTTAGTTCGAATGTATCCACAGCATTTACCAGAAAATGTTGAGATATTAGATTCCATACAACAACACCGTCTGGAATCACTGTTGGCAGTTGACGAGTTAGTCGACAGGATTGTCCAGAAATTAAAAGTCCTAAATATTTTTCAAGAAACTTACATTATATATACTTCGGATAATGGTTTTCATATTGGTAAGTTTATTAAAACGAATAATTGAAGATTTAATCCAAAAATGTATAACAACATTGAATAAATATTTACTAAAGTCCTATGCACAAATTCGAACGTAACTATAATTTTCAAATTGTATTCTCTGTGTAATTACACTACAGTTGTTATTAAGGTAAAAATTTATAATAGAGGGTGTTCTGAACTAGTTCCGAAACTATATTTATAATCTGACTAAAAGGCTACGATTCATCAAATAAGTGTATTGCCCTCTGCATAAAACAAAAACCTTTGACTTTTGAAAGCTGGCAAATTTAATCTGAACCAAGGAAATAATTGCAGGCATTTCCTCAATATCAGGCAATCTATAGTTTGCATAAAGTTAAACAAACTCTAATGAAGCTTCTTCTTTTTCAAGTGCCGTCTCCATCAATGGAGGTTAGCGGTTATGGTGGCAAACGTTTGTCTATCTTCATCTGCTCTTAAGAGTTCCTCAAATCCAAGTCCTGTCCAGTTTCTGATATTACGTAACCAGGACAATTTTTTTCTTCCAATTCCTCGCTTTCCTTCTATTTTGCCTTTTATTATCAACTGAGGGATGTAGTATTTCTCGTTGCGCAACAAATGCCCTAAATAACTGGTTTTTCTTCTTTTGACTGTTCTCAATAGTTCTTTTTCTAAATTGAGTCTAGCTAGTACTTCTTCATTTGTTTTTCGTGCTGTCCAAGGAATTTTTAAAATTCTACGGTACACCCACATTTCAAATGCCTCGATTCTATTCAGGCTCTTTATTTTTAAAGTCCATGTTTCGACTCCGTAGAGAAGAACAGACCAGATAAAACATTTTACAAGTTTTAATCTCAATTTAATATTTATATGTGTATCGCAGAATAGAACGCGCATCTTAAAGAAACTATCCCTAGCTTGAGCAATTCTCGCTTTAATTTCTTGTTCTGGGTCCAGCTTGCAATTAATCCAACAGCCAAGGTATTTGTATTGGTTTACCTGTTCTAAAATATTCCCATTTATTTTTATAGGTAAGGGGATATTCTGTTTTCTTTGGATCACCATTACTTTTGTTTTTTTTTTCGTTGATCTTCATTCCAAACTCTCGACAAGCATCCTTAAGGTGGTCTATAACCCTCTGTAAGTTTGTGTCTGTATCAGCCAGTAGGACAGTGTCATCTGCATATCTTATGCTAGATATTGGTTCTCCATTAATTTTTATTCCTGTGGAAAGGTTTTCCAAGGCTTGCTTGAATAGTAGTTCCGAGTAAAGATTGAACAGCATAGGGGATAGTATGCATCCTTGCCTTACTCCTTTATTTATACTAATATTTCTAGATGTATGATCGTCGATCCTAATCTTGGCACTCTGCCTCCAATATAAGTTCTTAATTAATCGGAGATCTTTACTATCCAAGTTGATGCTCTGCAAGGAATTTAACATTTTATTATGGTTTACGCGATCAAATGCCTTTTCAAAGTCTACAAAACATAGAAAGACATCCTTTTGTTGGTCGTAACACTTCTGCAGCAGTACTTGTAATGAAAACAAGGCCTCTCTGGTCCCCATTCCGGCTCTGAATCCAAATTGATCGTATCCAACTTCTTTTTCACACCTTTTGTATACCCTATTGTGAAGTATTTTTAATAGAATTTTAAGCATTTGGCTCATAAGACTTATTAATCTAAAATCTGCGCATCGCCTGGAGTTAGCTTGTTTTGGAATGGGAATAAAAATAGATTCTAACCATTCCTCTGGTATTTCCCCAGTATCGTAGATTGTATTAAACAAAATTACTAACAAATCAATGTTATTACTTTCGATCAATTTAAGTATTTCAGGATAAACTTCATCAGGTCCAGGGCTTTTATTGGTCTTTAATTGTTTAATGGCATATTCCACTTCGACTTTTAGAATTGGTGGGCTTTCAGTAACATTATTTATTGTAATGTCTATTCTTTCATCTCGGAACAGCTGTTGTATAAATTTTTCCCATTCTTCTATTTTATCTTTGGTGTTATGAATTAACTCTCCGTTGTTATTTACCAGTGGGCAATGTTGTTTTTTGCGGATGAATGAAAATTCTTTCACCTTCTTGTACATATTAAAGTAATCATGTCTATGTTCTAATTCTTCTATTTCTTTACATTTTTCTTCGAGCCATTTCTCTTTTGATTCTTTTATTTTCCTTCGTATTTCTGTATTTAATCGTTTGTAATCGCTTGTGTTCTTATTTTTGTATTTCCTCCTTTCGTCTATCATCTTTAGAATAGCTGGTGTCATCCAGTCTTTTTTTGCCATTAATCGTGTATTTGGAATTTCTTCCCTTGCAGAATTGACGAGGATGGATTTTATTTGTTGCCAAGTTGTATTTATATTTTGGATATTTATTTGGGTTCGGTCTATTTCTGAGAGTTTTTCATTTAGTTTTACAGTGGTTTTATCTTTAATCTGTACATCTTTTAGTAGTTCCATATTAGGTTTGTTCTTCGGCTTTGCATTTTTTATTACTTTAATTCTTGTGCGAATATTTGCTACTACAGGGTTGTGGTCGGAATTTGCATCAGCACTAGGATATGTTTTTGTACTTGTAATGGAGTTACGAAATCGTTGGTTGATTAAAACATAATCTATTTGATTTCTTATTATTCTTTCTTTTGTGTGTAGCGGGGAAGTCCAGGTGTATAACCTACGTTGAGGTAACTTAAACCAAGTGTTTGTTGCTATCATATTGTGTTGCTGGCAAAACTCTAATAGTCTGTCTCCTCTTTCATTTCGTTCTCCTAGTCCGTATTCTCCTACGATATTTTGGAATTTCCCTCTTCCTATTTTAGCATTAAAATCTCCTAGGACGATGTTAATATCTTCTTTCTTTGTCAATTTCATGAGCTTTTGTAGATCTTCATACCATTCTTCTAGTATGTCATCTGGCTTATCTGCGGTTGGTGCATAGACCTGAATAATATTCACATTAAAAGGAGAACTCCTTATTTGCAACAGCATTGCTCTGTCAGAGAGTGGTATAAAGTTTGAAACTGCGTTACTCAATTCATCGTTTATTATTACACCTACTCCATTGAAATGTTTTGGATCATTGTTGCCTGAATAATAGAGTGTTTTGTTCATAATTTTTGTTGTTCCTGAGTTAGACCATCTAACTTCACTCAGACCTAAAATATCTATATTCAATCTGTTCATTTCTTGGCACACGTTTGCTAGCTTTCCAGCCTCATAAAGGCTTCTGACGTTCCAGGTCGCTACTTTGACGTCATTGTTTGTTTTAGTTTTGTATTTGTTTTTGTTCCTCCCGGGGATTCTTAGCACCCCCTGAACATTTAAGTTCTGCCGGGCACTGGGGGCCATCGATTTAGTTCCATTTACCATCACAGCTTTCTTGGGAAAATTAATGAGGTGGTTTCCCATTGCCTTCCTCATGTTTTCTGTCGGGGTTTTCTCCCTTACCCGGAGTGTTCCAGTTTTAAGGCGCCGGAAGCTCGCCTTGCGCCCTTTCCCGTTAGCGTTACCCAGGAAGTACCACGTGGAGGTGGGAATCGGACTTGCTAACAGACGTAATGTTTAACTATTCATCCAGGTTTTATTGCCACATACCTTCCGGTAAGACATGTGATCCCAGAGGTCTATCGTTAGCCAGTCACTTCCCCTAATGAAGCTACTAATCGATATTTCACGAATATACACGGTGAAACTATACAAATTCAAGAAATTAAGATCAATTTAAGATTACAAATTAATGGACTAATTTGTGATTGAACAATGTTCAAGGATGTAGAATTTTAAAATTCTTTTATATATATTGAAATCCCCTCGTATATGTTAAAACACCGAAAAATATTTTCAATGTATTTCATTTTCTATCGTTCGTATTAAAACACCGAAATATTCTTTCAATCTTTTTCTATCTCTGGAGTTGATAGTAAACACATTTTAGAGTTTGTTTATATATCACAGATGCGTAATTCCTTGGTATTTTCTTTGATCGTTCAGCTACTTAATATTGTGTTTTTTTTTATACCAAGTTGGATAAATGAATTTTACAGATAACTACATCACTTTCGCTGAGAGCGCTGTTAGGGGCAGTTGGCTTAAGTGTTGGTCCAAATTTTACGTCAAATTTGAAATGTTTTGTGTTTTTTTTGTCCCTTTTTATGGAAAATGTGTAACAGTGTTGAGGCAGTTTAAGTTAGAGGTTTAAAAGTTTGGTCATTGAGTCAAGACGCCATGAGTGTCGGCGTTAAAAAACGGGCAAATTTGTTGAAAAAAGTGAATTGTACTCAATGTAATGTGTCAATTTTGAACGAGTAATCACCTTTTTTTTATTTGTGAGCTGTCTCTCATCTGAGATATTTATGGGACGGAATTTAAAACAACTTTAAAAAGTGCCTACATGTGTTCCAGTTTTTTAAGAAGCGGAGCTTCAAATTTTGTTGTTCAGAACTTCAGAACAAAAAGAAGCGAACTTCAAAGTTTTATGTCTTAAGACGCCGTTTCAGAATACAATTCGCAGTGTGAGATGTAGTTTTTTGTTCGTGCGGCAGTTTGTACCACCAGAAATTTTAGTAAGTCTTAGTTTTTGTTTGATTAGTTTACTTTTGTGTTTCATTTTTAAAGATAAACATTTTCTAATAATAATTGCTTTCATAGCAATTTAGAAAATTGTAATAATTAAAATTGTAGATCTTAGGGCTTAGCTGTCATTTTAATTGTTTTCAGTTTTAAGATTTAGTATGGATATATGACAGTTAGCACTATTTTTGACATTTGGTAAATATCGAATCATATTTGAGATTTTGTTTTGCTTTAAAAAAAGGTTAACCTCTATGCATAATTTAACTTAAAAATATATTTTTCCGCAAATCGCCAGGAAATTTTGACATTCCTGTCAAAATTTCTTGAAGAAAAAGTCAGGACTTCCTTACTGTAAGGAGATGTCATTTCCTTACTGTAAGGAAATGATATTTCCGTACAGTCGTTAGTGTTCTACATAAATGATAGAAAACACATTGCTTATAAGGAATTAATTTATATTTTGAAAACATCAAGTCATTGCTGAATACATTTTTAAGATCAATTTGTTATATTTACAGTAATTTGACAGTTAGTACAATTATTGAACATTGGAGGAACACTCTTAGAACTATGAGAAACATTTTGGACAACATGCAGGGTGGAAGTGTCATTTTGTTGAATATTTTGTATTGTGAAAATTTTATTTGCCACCTCAACCTTATTGTTAAGCGATTCTTCGATATATCCTTCAGCAACGTTTGATGACTTCCATCCGCCATGCCTCTTTAAACTAGTTATGTCGGCACCAGAGTCAACCAATATTGTTGCAGAAGACCGACCAAAGAAGTGACCAGTATA
The DNA here is from genome assembly GCA_918026665.1 of Diabrotica balteata. Lineage (NCBI taxonomy): Eukaryota > Metazoa > Arthropoda > Insecta > Coleoptera > Chrysomelidae > Diabrotica > Diabrotica balteata. The sequence goes on along the minus strand of OU898279.1, from coordinate 160,498,045 downwards.
TTCTGTCGGATTTACCAAGTTCAAATAAGTACCACTTGTCTACAACCCTTTCCACTTTGATATTTAAAGAAAAATCGGTCACTGTTCATATTTTCTGGTCTTAACGAAACATACTTTCGATAAACATTCAAGTAGATCTGATTAATTACAAATGATCTTGGTTTGTTGGTTTTCAAAACAGGTATGCTGATTAAAAGCTTAGATTCTAAGTCTTCTATATCGTGTACAGTCATTCGGACTAACTCATCCATTCTACAGGCCCCAGAAATAAAAAATATTACAGCCACCTAAAAAATAAATAAAGCTATAATCTAAATAGAAATTAAAACCTTGTAAATTACCTTAAACATTAAATTTTCTTTATCTGGAGCTTCCTGGATAAATTTTTCAATTTCTTCCTTCGTTAAAATCTTAGATTTCTTTGCCCTATAACCTTAAGCTTGCCTTTTCAATAAAGAACGAAGTTTTGAGTATGTAGATATATCTACATTGTGTTTAAGTGCAAGGGTTGACTTCAGCATTTAATAATTGGCCCATAATGTTGAAGATTTCATCTTTAAACAAAGGTCTAGGAAGTATGCCATTACAACATTTCTGAGAAACAACTCGTATTTTTACTCATGCGATAATCCATAAAACGTCTGTATGCATTTTCGTACTTTTTTCTTGATTTCTTTGGCAATAATTCTAATGAAGCAGTATTCACTGCCTCAACCAGCTCTGGAGGAGTCCCAGGAATGGAAATTTCATCATCACTTATCATTTTACTTTCGAGAACACCAGCAATTAAGTTTATAAGTGTCAAGTTTGACAATTCAACCTCAATACGTTTCCATAGTAACCCAAGTAATTTTATTAGGAATTTCAAAGCACCATTTATTTGGGAATAAAATTATCGCGTTTTTTTTAAATCAATCAATATCTGTCGAGTTTTAAACGATTTGCGGAAAAATAGTATGTTTACCTCGTAGGAAAAGCCACATTCCTGGACTCTGTGTTGTACTATGTACAATGTACTATTTTTATTTGTTATAATTTATTTCTGCCACAAATTGTTGCCCATTAACAATTGTAAGTTTTGTAGTATCTTCAATTTCTAGAGTTTGTAAGATAAGACATAGTAAGTCTGTTTTTGATATTTTGTATTTTATTGTTATTGTCTATATTTTTAACTGTTTGTGATAAGTCAACAATAAATGTGTAATGTTTTTCCCTAAACCATTTAGTTTATTTATTTAAAAAAAAGTTCCTTATCTTTTTTTGTGTTTTTTAGGAAACTAGAAACTTTAGGAAACTTTAGGAAGAAACTTTTCTTTCTTCAAACAGAAAGTTTCCTCAAAGCTGCGTCTTTATTTTAAATATCTAGAGGACTTCCTTTTATTTGGTTTGTTCCAGGAGATTCATGTAATTACCCCTTTGTTTCATTTTTGTAGTTGCCCCAATCCAATCCCATTCTTTCATTCACTTACCCACGACCCAGTTCTTCAAATAAACACTGAGCGCCATTCGCAACAGTTTCGTTTATTTTGCTAGCCCTATCTCTGCATCAATAATTTCTGTTCCCAATTTTCAACCCCCCGTAGTAATACTCCAAGTGGTATGCAAAATATTCGTTACAAGGGATATTCTACAAATTCAAATTCAAAACATTTCCTTAACTGATCGACATTTATATTATCAGAATTACTTCTTAGGTACTGCGCAATGAGTTTTTATTAAACAATATTGTTTTATTAAAATTTTAGGTCAATTTAGTCAGCCTTGGGACAAACGACAGCCTTACGAAACTGACATTCGAGTTCCTTTTATAGTTAGCGGACCTAACGTACCACGGAAAACTTTGGAAACATTTCCTATTAGTTCTGTGGACATTGCTCCCACAATTTTGGATTTAGCAGGTGTCGATATTCCTAGTTCTATAAATGGCAAAAGTTTTAAAAAGGAATTGCTTTCTGAAAAGACTGAACCGTTTGCAAGATTTATTTCGATTAGTTATAAAGGTGAAGCAAATCAAAACTCGATTGATACAAGTTGTCCCTGGACGTATGATCCAAATTTAAGTGTAAGTATTTTTCTTATTTATATGTAATATATACACCAGTGATGGTAAATCTTTTGAGCTCGGTGTGAGCTCAAAAAGTCGAAACACATAATTTTCGTGCAGTGTTACAAGATTTCGACATCCGCTTTGATCTCTTTTTCAGGCTTCTGATGTTTCCGAGCCCCCTGGCACTACTGTACTGATCACTAACCAATGTATTACTGCTACTGGGAACATCTGGCGGTTGACAAATTGTTCATTAATATTTACAGCATATAAAAATATATTATATTTATAATTATTCTATTTATAAAATGTATATATTTATAAAATGTATACTTTTTAGGAATGCACTCTAGATCAGTGGTGTAAATGTCAAGACTCTCGAAATAATACCTATCAGTGTTACATTTATATTTCTGACGAGGCGATATACAAGTATTGTTTATTTGAAGATGCAGAAGTAAGTATTGTAATGTAGAGTTCTTTCAAATGATAATATTAGATATGCTTGTGTGTTGTTGGAAATATGACTGCGGATTACTAAACGATATTACTACCACAGAGCTCGATTTTCTTTTGGAGTTACGCAGATTTGAGTATACAAATCAAATACAAAATTTTATACAAAGAAATAAACAAACACATAAAAAAGAGAATAAAAGAAGCCAAAGTGGCGTGGATTAAAGAACAGTGTGAAGAAATGGAAACCTATGAGAAAAAGCACGATGCGTTCAATATGCACAAAAAATGTAAAAGAGATAACAGGAAGCATAAAGAAATGCCAAATAGGTAAACTTAAAGATAAAGATAGAAATCTTATTGTAGATCTAGAGAATAATATAAAAAGATGGAGAGAATACCTGAAGAGAAGCTCTCTCTTTGCCTTAAACGTCCTAACATAGAGATGCCTAGATGTTAACCAAGAGCTACACGCCTGCTTTATAGACTTTAAAAGGCCTTTGACAAAGTACGCCACAATAAACTTAAAAAAATCATGAAGGGTAAGAACATCGACACCAGAGACATATAAATAATATTAAACCTGTACTGGAATCAGCGAGCTAATATACAAATAGAAGACCAAACATCGGACGAAATAGAAATACGTAAAGAAGTACGACAGAGAGACAAGACAAGACAAGAGCAAACTTGAATACTTAGGCCACCTGATGAGAGGACAAAAGTACACATTCCTACAAAATATAATTCAAGGACGCAGAAATCTAGGCCGTAGAAGAATGTCCTAGATGTGGAATTTAAGAAAGTGATTTGTCTGTGCCATTAGCGAATTATTCAAAATAGCAGTAAATAAAATTAGAATCGCCCTAATGATATCCAATCTCCGATAGGAGCGGCATTCAAAGAAGAAGAAGATTTGAGTAATGTTTTTGTTTTGTGATAAGTTCAGATTTTACCTGAGATCACCAGACGATCACGAAAGAATCTGTTAAAGACAAGGAGACTGATTGTATCAATGCAATATTGCCAATCGTAAAGTACTGTCCATATCTTAATGATAATCTAAGCGACAATCACTTACACTCTTAGCAAAGAGTAATAAAGCATCTTCTACCCATCCTGATTCTCCTCCACAATGTAACATACAAAGTCTCTTTCCTCTAGAGAGAGGAACAATGGTGACGCAATTTTTACTATCATCGTTCCAATATTCTTTAACTGTATCGTGGGTGTCGAACCAAGTTTGATTCAAATAATAGAAGTTCATCCCCTCACACCTAAAAGACCTTAGACTCTCCAAATAATCGAACCTCAACTTTTTTAAACGGCTGGATTACATAATTACCTGCCGTTTATTCACTGTTTTAAGCATAAAACCATTTAATTTTAAAATCCTTCAAAACGAAGTTTTGTGGGATTGTGACACTGGGGGATTATTTTTTGTTTCTTAATTCACTCAAAAGTTAGTTATTCACTGAATACATATGATATCTTGTTTCCCCTACAGCTGATAAATAAAAATTCGGTTATATTCGATAGGCACCAGAATTCTTTTTTTTTCGCAACACTGGACCGACTGTACGACTGTACTGGATGACTTCGTACACAGTGGATCATGGCACTTTTGTGCACAGTGGATCATGTAAAAAAAAAACCGTCTTTTTGATCACTTCTGATTTAACTATCGTCGATAGAAGACCTAAAAAAATATGTAATTTTAAATTTTTAAGGAATTCCGCTCGAAATTCTGGGTTTTTTATGAATTAATTAATCGGTAAATAATATGATTAACCTTCCTTAACATCGGGCCCCCAGGTCTAACGTTTTTATTAATATTTGTAATTAAGTTCAATCAATGGCTTTAACGGTTTAGGAGATTGGTAGTAGATATATTAAGAACACAAAGAAGTAGTAAAACCCTTCGTGTTTTGATAGATTTCGTGGAAATGTCTGTGGGGTGGGAATTCGCCCCACGTAATGTCGAGTGTTTTCACGTTCTACAAATCTGATTTTATCAGTTTAGATGAAAGTTTTGGAAAATAGTTACTAATGACTATACTAATTACTTGCCATGATGTGCAGTCTTATTCTTTACATATAAGCAGTTGATTGTAATGTGTTTCTTTTACCTTTGAAATTCCATTCTTACTATTACACAGTGGGAACTTTTATAATTCCCCTATTAGCATATTTTTGTATAGATTCTTCTAAGCATCATTTTCTAGTTTTTAATTGTATCTCTAAGAATTTGTGCAATTAGCCCCACTTAGTACAATTAACCCGAAGTATGATACGTTTGATATCTCATAATTCCTAAAATTACCTGTTTATTTGGTGAGTTTCTGAATGTGACTGTCTTCTGTCCTTAATTTTTAATTTGTTGAATTGGTACTAAACACAGTATACAGACAATAAAGAGTTAAAAAAATTGTAAGATTAATGAGAAACATAGAATCGTTGCGCTTAAAAGTAAACCAAACTACTGGGGCGAGAAGTGACACTACCTGGTACTGGTCGTTTTAAAATTCACCCGTTATTAGGAAGGTTAACTAAAGCCTATTTTTAACGAATACTTACGGTTGAAAACGTTAAGCACGATTTGCTTTGCATCGTGTGTTAGATGAATATAATCAGAACATTTTTCAGGTTCAGACTCGTCTTCACTTCCTGAAATAGTGACAGGAATGTACAGAACATCGTCACTAATCATTTCTATATCACTCATATTTATAAATATTACACTGACTGTTCTAAATGAACGACAAAAAAAAATGAAGTTCTTTTCAAATACACTTTCTTCTCACAGAAACCCATTTAGTGATAATTTCACATTAAGTAAATATTTTTGTTGAGCAAATTTCACTTTGACACAGTTGAGCTAAGCAAAATATTACAGGCGCTTAAAGAATGCAGGCTAGATTATAGATATACTAAATTAATATACAAAATATATCTGCAGACAACAACCACTGTCAGATTACATACTAACAGTAATCGCATAAAAATAGAACGGGGGTTAGACAAGGAGACCCAATGTCACCTAAACTTTTTAATACCGTGCTAGAATATGCTTTTAAGAATTTGGATTGGATGACAAAGGGAATAAAAATAGATAGGGAATATCTAAATAACTTACGTTTCGCCGATGATATACTTATAATAGCTGAAGATCTAGGTATGGCAAGAGAGATGGTACAGAAACTCGTGGTGGCTACAGAAAATGTAGGTTTAAATATAAATATCTCGAAAACAAAAATCATGACCAATTTGGTACCCAACCAGAACATCAGTATTGGTGGGAAAGAAATAGAACTCGTAGATAGATATAAATACCTGGGAGATGAAATTATGATTGGCAGAGATAACCAGACTCATGAACTTAAGAGAAGAATCAGCCTTGGGTGGGCAGCATTTGGAAAACTGAGAGAAACTTTTAAAAGTGAGCTGCCCACATGCCTAAAGAGAAAGGTATTTGATCAGTGCGTCCTCCCAGTCTTGACGTACGGAGCAGAAACAGTTACTTTAACAAAAGCAGCAGCTACCAAACTGAAAGTCACGCAGAGAAGAATGGAACAGTCCATGTTAGGAATAACTCTGCGAGACAGAATAACCAACAAAGACATCAGGAGAACAACCGGAGTGAGTGACATCATCGAGAGAAGATAGCCAGACTAAAATGGAAATGGGCAGGACACATAGTCAGAATGACAGATGGGCGATGGACAAAGAGGTTATTGGAATGGAGGCCAAGGGAAGACAAAAGAAACGTCGGTCGGCCACCTACAAGATGGACTGACGATTTAAGAAGACTTAATAAAAACTGGATAAGAGCGGCGCAAGATAGATGGGTTGGAAACATGAGGAAGAGGCCTATGTTCAGCAGTGGACTCTTGAGGCTGGATGATGATGAAACATTATACTTTTACCTGAATAAAACTCAAAGAAACTTTCTAATCTCTTATAAACACTGGTTTAGGTACCTAAAAATTTGTAATTCTGAATTCTGAGTAGAAATGCAATTCATTGATTAAATTTAAATAGGTACACAAAATTATGCTTAAAATTTTATTTACCAATCGTTAACAACTCAAAATTGAAATACTTACCTAGTTACACCTACTTTGTGTCGTGTAGTAAAGTAACTTTAAGCTTTGAATATAATTTAAAATTAAACCTAATGAAACAAAAGACTAAGGGTGAGTATTCGTTAGAGTATTAAGGAAGTACAGTCATTTTGTACTTGATATTGGCCCAGTCTCTTAATCTGGGGAATTCCATCGGAATTATCTTATAACGTATAGTAAATTGAAATAGGAAAATGTTGACTCACTCTGCAAAAGTGAAAAATTGAGTTTTTTCCTTTTAATGGCACAACTGAATAAGTTCTAACAAGGAATATTTATATTACATTCGATTAAGAAGAGAATGTTTAAATTATTTATAATATATTAAATTATTTTAGAATTTCACGGAAGCTTATAACTTAAAAGAAGATCCTTCTGAATTAAAGAACATAGCTCCAAAATTAAATAGTTGTAAGTATCAAGAGAAGATAAAGGTAGGAAGATTTTTAAAATGTAGTGATGAAAGTTGCTGCTATTCAAGTGAATGATGTAGACTCTATTAAAATATTAAATGATTTTTGTATATATTGCTACTTTATATCTATGTAGCCCAATAAATAATATTTTTTCTTAATGTGTTTTAATTATTTTTCATTATATTTTAAAATATTGTAGCGAGATTAAATAAAACGAGCGGTTCGAATTTATATAAATATACTTATTTATAACTTTACAGTTCGATACTATCTTATCAACTAAACTTAACTCCTAATTCCGTTACATATATATACCAAAGTTACTATGTTCGAGAATATTCAGGAGTAGTTCCATCTCTTATTCGTTATCTGACGACGGGTGGAATTTTACAGCGCTCGATATATGGCCTATGGCTGGTAACTTCTCGATCCTTCGAGATGCGACCGTTAGGTAATCCACGCTGAATGCATGTTCGTAAGAATATAAAAATGTACAGTTCATTCTTTTTATCCGACTATATAAAATATTTTTTGCAACAGAAACTAATAAAGTAATTCCCCAAATAAGTTGTAAAATTTTGCTTAAATTGGAATTTACTTATGCTAAGTACAATAGAAATTCAGCGTTGATAAAGAGACCTCAAATTATTACATGGCGACGCAACTATCTGCATAAAATATCTACAGAATGTTTCTGTCTCCAGCTTCTATACAACATGTAGCTTCTCCTTAAAATTTTAAAGTGTTTGTTTGTCTTTGTGTATTGTATTTTGTATTCTTATGTCCAAATTTTATATTTATGACATTCTACTCATGTCACATAGGCCACAACTGACGAAATGCCCCTGAAGATGATCTATTGATCGAAAGTACTTGGGCAAGATTAAATTAATCACCGTGTGCGATAGTTGCCTTGTATACCCTCAAAGTTTAATTATTCGAACATTCAACCTTATATTGATTTATTGACTATGGCAGTTTTGGTGGATAGCTTAATATTCGGTTTTTCATAAAATCTACAAGAATAGGTAATAAAATCAAACAAGGTTAACATCATAACTATATTTTACTCGTTACAAATAAGTTCGGGTAGTGATATTATTATAATTTTTTATATACATACTTATATACAGATTTACTTACTCGGTCAAGGTACGATTTTCAAGCATACAAAGATGGTTTTAAATGTACATTATGCAGGTATTAACCATTGCATTGTAACGTAATAATATATCATAATTTAACACTAGAAAGTCGGGCTTAGCATACCTACTGAGGGAGCTTTGTAACTGGCTACCTACATCGTGAGAGTTGGAAATCTTTTGATTCCAAGCCTTACTTCAAAGGACTTGTAAATGGATGCATCTCCATAGGTTTGGATCTTCAGTGACCGTTGAAAGATAAGGATTCTTAAATTGAGCAATTATAGCTCCAGAGAAATAAAAGCACTTTGAGTTTATTGATTTATAATTAAATCCTTTAAGAGTAGAGGCCCAACACGGCCGTAACTTACTGTACAATATCAAATGTACTCTTTCTTTTTATAACACGTAAAACAAACCGTTATGAGAAATAAACATGACAAAATGCCCGATTTCGGCGGAGAGAAATGTTATATTTAAATACGTGAATTGTGAAATTCTTAGCTGCCCGCTGGTGCCTGCTCAAGGCCATGTGTCGAACTCGACTAGGGATGAGCTGATACTGAACTAATAAAAACTACATAATGCGTAAAATGGGAATAGTGCTTAGGTGTGAAAAATATTTAACGGATGTTAGACGCCAATCCGTCGCCTTCAAACTTGATAAAGTGACTTCTAGTTATTCTACACTGAGAAAAGTATAAGAATTATATTCTTATTTTATATTTTAAAACAATATGTTCATTTCTGGAACACCTACCTAGAAAGCCTGAAGGGATCATTTTGGCCCCAAGTTCCTAAATCAATAAAAACCAAGTTTAGAATTAACTATTTATTTGGGAATAAACAAAAAATTAAAATAAACAGTTTTAAGAAATTATATAAACTCTTGACGATAGAATTTGATTTAATTTTTCAGTTTCATTTTAAACATTTGGAACACCATACAGTTTGCAGTTTTTGGCATTTTCCACACATTGCCTTGTTACAGCCGTGGCACTCATTGGAAGTATGATTTCCTTTACAAAACATTTTTAACTGACATTTTTTTCTTTTTTGGCTAGTAACAGTGCTGGTGGTTGGTAAATCCGGTGGTGCTGGGTATAGTACCAGGTTTCGGGGGGCAAGGTATGGAGCCCGTAATTCTTCACACAGCTGAAGAATAAACTTACGACGACTGCCATTTCCCAGTTGATTTTCCATTAATCGCAAAACAACATGTTCACCAACACTTGTATCTTTCTTGCGTAGATAATCAGTGCCAGTATAATAAGGGTAACCATTTACAATATATTTTGATTCCACGCATGTCAAAAGCCAAAATTGTATGCCAAACTTATCCGGCTTATTTGATATGTACTGTGTGAACGGGCACCTGGCTTTAGAAGGAAGTAGTTGTTCGTCCACAGTAAGGTTTATTCCCGGTTTGTAACATGTACCACTATTTTCTATAAATCCATTCCAAAACGAGAGTCAGCAGAACCTAATAAACCGCTCAATAAACAAAATACTTTCAAGGAACAAACAGTATGTAACAAAATACCTTCTAGGAATAAACGTACATAAACACAATTTTATCTATCCGACAGAAAGTTAAAAGAAATCGTCAAATTTCCGAGAAAACGATAATACTTAATATAGGGCCAGTTTGGCCCCTTCAGACTTCTATGGTAGGTTTGTTAGAAAATCCATTTAATAAATTTAGTAAACAATATTTTTTTGCGATAAATAAGACTTTGTATCAAAATATTAAAAGTCATAAAATATGAAATTATTATTGTGTCAAATAAAAGAACTACAATAACTTCAAATCGCAACAGGAGCCAAATTGGCCCCTCCGACTTTCTAGTGTTAAAGTATAAATATAAATTTTTAATACTACGCTTAGAAAAATAAGACGTTCAGCTATGTTTAGAGTTTACTTTAATAAAAGTTTTGAACAAAGATGCTTTTTAAACAGCTCCTTTAATATTTGTCCAAAGGAATTCATCTTCACTAGCGAGGGTAGACATCGAAACAGTAAGAAAGGCTGTAAAGACTCTAAAGAATGGCAAATCCGCTGAACCTGAGAGAATCTATGCTGAAATGCTTAAGAATGGAACTCATAAACTATTTGAAAACTCAACTTGTGTGATCAATCAGTATCTAAATGGACACCCAGTACCAGAACAATGGAGAACGGCAAATATGTCCTCAATACACAAAAAGGGGGACAAAAGGAATTGCTGAGCAGACTGTATGGACGAATTTTGAGAAATTTGATCGAGAAAGAATATAAGCACAATGAAGAGAACAAAGCGGGTTCCGTGCAGGAAGATAGTGCACCGATAACGTATTTTGTCTTAAACAAATAATAGAAAAAAGATCGGCTAAGAATCTAGAAACTCATATTTCTTATGTAGACCTACAAAAAGCATATGACAACATCCCCTTAACAAAATTGTGGACAACGTTGAAAAGATCTAACATCAACCACACATTGATAAATGCTGTACAAGAACTATATAGAGACTCAAAGGGCCAGATAAAAACAGGAAAATATCTAACGGAATAATTCCTGGTTATAAAAGGCTTGTGACAGGGATGCTGTATCTCACCAACCTTATTTATTTTAAACCTTATTTAAAATATATGTTGCAGCAGCATTGGAAAGATGGAAAAGAAAGGTGCATAGGATGGGTATAGAGCTTAGCAATGAATGTATATATACACTCCAGTTTGCTGATGACCAGGTAGTACTAGCGACCGACAGGGAAGACATGCATACATGCTTAGAAAACTGATAGAAGAATATAAAGACTGGGGAATTAATGTCAATACAACAAAAACCAAATTTCTTTGGTTTATAATAACCGAATAGAATAGAATAACAGAATAACATAGACCTCGAAAACGGACAACATATTTCCGGCTGTCAGAGCTATGACTACTTGGGTGTTGCCTTTGACAATACAGGAACTGATACACGGGAAATAGAAAAACGAATTACACAAGCAAAGAAAGTCTTAGGATGTCTCAATGGTATACTGTGGAGTAAAGAGATAACGAAAGGAAGAAAATTTAATATATATGAGGCCATGATTAAAATTACTCTTCTTTATGGCGCTGAAACATGGAGAATTAGTGAAAAGAACAAAAAGCGAATAGAAACAGTAGAGATGGATGCAATGAGAAGATCTTTAGGTATTTCCAGACGAGACCGAATCAGAAATGATGTAATAAAACAACGTATGGGAATAGAAGGAAATATAACTCAAGATTTAGAGAAGAAACAATTAAGGTGTATGGGGATGTTCAACGGATGCCAGCAACAAGACCCCCCAAAAAAGTATTAAGTCCGCTTTACAATTACGAGTACTCGGATCCGAGTTACTATACTCGGAGTGCAACTCGGAAATATAAACGTCTACTCGGAGCCTCTTGTTACTCGGATCCGAGCTCGGATTGAAGTTGAACGCAAACCGAGTAGCAGTACGAGTTCCTGTACGAGTGAGCGTCAAAGTGGTGGAAATTCCAAATTAAAAATGGCGGAACTAAGATTTTCTGCAGATCAAATGGATCAATTTATCGATCATTATCGTTCTTTTGAATGTTTATGGAATGTGAAACTAAAGAAGTATCGGGACATTATCAAAGGAAATAATGCTTTAAATTAAATTAAATTAGGTAATCATTAACTTTAACAAACCTCTTGTAAATGTTGTTTAATCCAAATGCTTTTCTTTGTCTTAATTTTTTGTCGTTATTTTTCTCCTTTAAAATGTTTAATAACACGAATGCAACAGCAGCTCGTTTCTTTCTTGATGGCGCCATTTTTAAATTCTCTTTGAAACTAACTCAAATCCGAGCTACTCGGATCCGAGTACTCGTAAATGTAAAGCGACCTTTAGAATGGCCACCGATAGGTCGACGGAAAAGAGGAAGACCCAGATTAGAATGGCAAACACGGCGTAAACAAGTCCATGAGCGAAAGAAATTTAACAACAAACGACTGCGAAGATAGGAAGATATGGTGTTTAGGTATCGGACAACGTCGAAAGACGTTCTAAACCGATGTATATATATAATTCATCTTCACTGCCACTGGTTATGTTTACTAATAAATCAAGTAAACCATCGTTATCTAATTTATCCAACCGAATTGTTTTATGTCCATCTTTATATAAAAGAGACATCTGCAATAAAAAATAATAATATGAATTACAAATAATATGGTTAAAAATAAACATTTAACGTTAAAATGGTGTATCGTAATTATGAATTAGAAATAATATGGCTTAAAAAACATTTACATTTTATATTTATTATATAAAACCGAATTATAATAAAATTAAATTTATATAAAGAATAGAAACCATCCTTGTAAGCCATATCGAGATTAACTAAAGTGTATACTTTAATTAATATTATATAAAAATGAAAAAAAAGTCTGGAGCAAAAGTCGCGGAGTTACATACTACAAATACTATTTATATCAAGAATACAAAATATCTTTGTATTTCACATCACAATTAATTAAGGTATACTTTTTTCGATACAAATACATATTTCTTGGCATCATTCTATCAGTTCATACAAATAGTCTCGAAATTTATTATTACATGTATTACTTTTATTTTGTTGAAACTGCGGTATTGGATTTAATTTAACCAGTACTAAAAGACAGCTTTCAAAAGAAAAATACTCGTAAGATATACATAATATAAAAACCATAAAATTGACCATTTCGAATCTGTACAAGACTGACAATAATATTTCAGTTGATATTGTTCTGTACAATGACTTATAATAAATATACTGCGCAGCCTTCCATACTCGATATACAGGGTTTAACAAAAAAAAGTAGATTTTAAATAAAATCGCATATTCTGAGACCAAATATAGTTCCATTGCATCTAATTTCTTTCTTCTTCTTTTGACATCATAACCCTGGATGGGTCTTTGCCTCTCTGGCTATGTCCTTCTTTTCAGATCTCTCTTGTACCCTTCTTCTCCATTGTCTTATGTTCATTATTTTCAGGTCGTGTTCCACGTCATCCAACCATCTCGTTCTGGGCCTTCCTTTTTTTCGCCTTCCTATGGGCTTCCATTGTAACATTTTCTTTGTTGTTTTTGCATCGTTTTGTCTCTGCACATGTCCCAGCCATAACAGTCTTTGACTTTTCACAAATCTTACAATGTTAAATCCTTCATTTAACTCATTAATCTTGTCGTTTCTCCTGATTCTCCATGTGCCATCTTCCTCTTGTATCGGGCCATATACTTTTCTCAGTATTTTTCTCTCGAATGTTCTGATTTAGGTTTCATCTTTTTTCGTCATTACCCAAGTTTCACATCCATAGGTTACTACGGGTCTAATCAGTGTTCTGTAGATAGTCATTTTGGTTCTTTTGTCTAATAATTTCGATGTCATCAATCTTTTATTAGCATAATATGTACGATTCCCGCTGGAAATACGTGTATTAATTTCGCTACTTACGGAGTTCTTCTGATTAATTTCTGTGCCGAGATATGTAAAGGCATCCACTCGTTCGATAGTATAGTTGTCTATTGTGATATTATTTTCATTGTCAGTTATTCTTTTGACTGTCATATACTTGGTTTTTGCTTCGTTTATTTTGAGACCCCTTTTTCTTGCTTCAGGATCAATTTGTTTGAACACTCCCATTAGTCGTGGCTTATTCATACTAATGATGGCTACATCGTCTGCATATGCAGTATTTGTACTAATTTGGTGTTTATATTGCCGGTTATATTGGTTTTTTCTAATGACTGCTTTAAGAACTAGGTAGCATGGTTGATAGGGCATCTCCCTGTCTTACTCCCATGTTGATGTTAAACAGGGAGTCAGTTCTCCATCTACTCTGACTGCGACTTTTGAACCCTGCAACGTCATTTTTATGAGGCTGATGTATTTCTTAGGTATACCTAGATTACAAAGGTCTTCCAGCATTCTGTCTCTCTTTACACTATCAAAAGCTTGTTTAAAGTCTATATACATATTATATAGGTCTATGTCGTATTCATAAGTTTTTTCTTGTATCGTTTTTAGTATGAATATGTATCTGTAGTGGCTCTATTTGGTCTGAATCCATTTTGATAATTACCAATTTAATTTTCGGAGTATTTTAATAATCTATTGTAGATTATACCATTTAGCAATGTAATTGGCCTATAATTCTGGCATTTCCTTTTATCTCCTTTTTTATATATTGGCTGTATGAGGCCAACTGTCCATTCCTCTGGCATTTGCTCCTTCGTCCATATTAATTTTATTAGGTAATGGATTCTTTCCCAGAGTTCAGATCCTCCATGCTTTAATAATTCTTCCGAAATTCCATCCGTTCCTGGTGCTTTATTGTTTTTTAGTTTATTTATTATCTGAACTACTTCTTCATAACTCGGATTTTCGATGTGCAGCTCCGCCATATAATATATTGTCTCGTTTTGATGATTTTCGTTGTTTGCATTTAGATTTTCTTCGAAATATTGTTTCCATCTCATTATAATTTTTTGCTTCTCTGTTAGTAGTTCTCCGTCCTTGTCTTTGCATATCGTTAGTTTTGGTCTAAATGACTGTGTGCTTTTTTTTATGCATTTTATAGAATTTTCTGCTTTCGCGTCTGTTGTTATGCTTTACGATTTCTTGTACTTGATTTTTCATAGCCTCTTTTTTCTTTCTTCTGCATATTCTAGTCGCTTGTATTCTTTTTTCGTTATAAATCTCACTGCTATTTCTTGTGTTTCTTTGAAGTTGGTTAAGCCTAGCTTGCCTTTTTTTCTCTACTGCAGTTCTGCATTCATCATCATACCATTCCGCATTTCTTTGCCTTTTGGCTTTTCCGACAGTTTCCTCTGCTGACTCCGTTATAATTGTTTTTAATTGTCTCCATTCCTCCTCTGCAGTATCTTCCTCTCTAGTTCGGTTGAGTTTTATTTGGAGAACATTTTTTGATTTGAATATTTTCCCGTTTGCTACTGTCGCTATTTTCTGCCGTAATTTTGCCCCTACAAGATAGTGATCTGAGTCAGAGTTCGCCCCGCGATACGTTCTGACATTAGTTATGTCTGTTGCCCATCTTTTTGAGATGAGTATATGGTCAATTTGATTGGCTTCGTTAGTTCCTGGTATTTTCCATTGCATCTAATTTACTTTAGTACAAAATTACACATAAAAAAGTTACAGCTCTTTGAAGTTACAAAATGAAAATCGATTATTTTCAAATATATCAAAAATTAGAATGTACATGTGGCTTTCTTATGACAGAAATATTTAAAGAAAATATTTCTGTCATAAGAAAGACATTCTGACATCTGTCAAAATTTATACAACCCATAAAAAATATTATCGGGGTGTAGTCCCCTTAAACCTCCCCAAACGTTTGTATACGTTCCAATTAAATTATTATTGTGGTACCATTAGTTAAAAACAATATTTTAAAAACTCGTTTTCGTCTTAGTACTGTTTCGATAAGCCAGGTATTATCGAGATGGAATTACTTTTTATTATGTTTTAAAAATTTTTTAGTCGGCTGTATAACACTTGTTCTTATGGTTACTATGTATTAAATAGTAGCATCAACAATACATATTGTCAGTAATAAATATTTCAATGATTGTGTATTTAAGATTATCAAGAAGCACTAAATTTTCTAATACAATGGTGTACACCTTGTCAGAGATGGCAGATATGCATTTAATTCTGAGACAGTTTAAAGAGCAGCTTAAATTAAGGTTTTAGATACTTATTGGTAATTTGGTAATTACAGATAAATACCAAGGAAAGAGTGCAACAGTTGCTAGGCGTTATGCAGAAAAATATCCTAATCGAAATACATCAGGTAGACGATTATTTCTTTCCATTGATCGTCGTTTATGAGAGACAGGCACATTGCGACCGTAATTTGTTGATAATAATGGTCGATCACCACCACAAGTAGATACAAACGATAAAGAGATTTTGGAAAGAATCTCCCAGAATCTCCCAGAAATCCCAGAAATCTCTGGAAGCAGTACAAGAGTAGTAGCGGCTCAAATAGATGTTTTTCACATGATGATTTGGAGAAGATTCTTAACAGCCATTCAAGAATTACTGGATTGGTTGCTTGCAATTGGTTTTTAATTCTTCTTCTTATTAAAGTGCCCTCTCCCCAATGGATGTTGGCTACTACAATTTTAAACTTTTCTCTATCTTCAGCTGTTCTTATTCTTCTTCTTCTCTTCTCGTGCCACTCCTAGCGGAGATTGGAAATCATCATGGCCACTGCGACTTTGTTAGCAGCGCGCCTAAAAAGTTCAATCACCCGAACCATTCACGTAGATTACGAAGCCACGATATTTTTCTTCTTCCCACACTTCTTTTGCCCTTAATTTTGCCCTGCATGATGTTTCTTATTAGCTGTTCAAAATTTAGCCCTGTCCATTGTCGGATGTTTCTGAGCCACGATAGTCTTTTCCTTCCTAGGCCTCTCTTTCCCTCGATTTTTCCTTTCACTATAAGTTGGGCATATTGGTACTTATTATTTCTCAGTATGTGGCCTAGATATGATGTTTTTTTAACTTTACTGTGTTAAACTTTTAACTGTGTTAAAAAGTTCTCTTTCCTTGCCTATTCTATGCAGCACTTCTTGGTTTGAGGTATGCGATGTCCATGAAATTTTGAGTATTCTCCGGTAGATCCACATTTCAAAGGCTTCCAATTTATTTACGGTTGATGATTTAAGGGCCCACGTTTCAACTGCATATAGAAGAGTCGACCAGACGTTAAATTGTAATAAACGTAGTCGAATTTCGAGTTTTATTCGAGAATTACAAAGCAGTTTTTTTATTTTTTCGAAAGATTTTCTGGCCTGTTCTATTCTAGATCTTATTTCTAGATCAGGATTTAGGCTGCTATCTATCCAACATCCCAGGTACTTAAATCTATTGACCAGTTCTTAAATGTGCCCATTTATTGTGCAAGGTTGAGGTACGTTTTGGTTTTTTTCGGATTGAGATCCTTTTGATTTTTTTAACGTTTATTTTCATACCAAATTGCTCACAGGTCGAGTTGGTCTTGTCGATGAGTCGTTGTAGACCTGAGTCGGAATCCGCAATTAACACTGTATCATCGGCGTATCTGATACTGTTGATATTTACGCCATTCACCTTGACTCCATCCTTGGAATCCTTCAATGCTTCTTTAAATAGAAACTCGGAGTAAAGATTAAACAGCAGAGGCGACAGAACACATCCTTGTCTAACTCCCCTCCTAATTTCTACTTGTTCGGATGTGAAACCTTCGATCCTAACTATGGCCTTTTGGTTCCAGTACAAGTTTTTTAAGAATTTGATGTCTTTTCCATCTAAACCGACTTCTTGCAAACGTTCTAATAGTAGGTCGTGTCTTACTCTATCAAATGCTTTTTCGAAGTCATAAAGCATATAAATGGTTTTTAATGAAAAACAAAAAATGTCAATTTTAAATCATGGTTTATTTACCGACGAAACTACCTTTCAGAAATGTCATTACAAATTATCATAACACGCACATCTGGGCCGAAGAAAACCCCCAAGTAAAAAGTCTCTCGTCACCAAAGAAATTTTAAAGTCAATGTTTGGGCAGGAATTTTGAATAATAACCTAATAAGGCCAAACAATTCTTATTGGTTTTTTGAAACAATTTAAACAGTAAAAATTATTTACAATTTCTGCAAAACGTGTTACCAGAGCACTTAGACCAGGTCAATCTCGAAGTCAGGATAAATATGTGGTTTTTACAGGATATGGCTGCAGGGCATTACCTTAATGAAATTAGAGAGTATCTGTTCAATCAGTATCCTTGATGTTAGATTGGAAGCGGCACTAATGCGCCTATTTCTTAGCTACCCAGAGGTGCAGATCTCACCCCAATTGACTTTTGCTTCTGAGTTTTATGAAAGGGTATGACTCCACTGGAGATTGCT
Organism: Diabrotica balteata; assembly: GCA_918026665.1. NCBI lineage: Eukaryota > Metazoa > Arthropoda > Insecta > Coleoptera > Chrysomelidae > Diabrotica > Diabrotica balteata. Next base: position 160,479,916 of record OU898279.1, on the reverse strand, counting down.
AGTCCTGAGAAAAAGTGTCTACGAGGACTTGTTGATAGCAAATGTTGATAGCATTTAAAGGGTTTTTACCCTAGTTATTAGTGGCTCATAACATCCACATTTAGTAAGTATTAACCACATTTTTGTATTAACCTTGGTCAAAATTTTAAATTTCATGTTTTCTTGAATTAAAATGGTTATTCTTTTAGGATAACACTGATGATGAAATAATCATTCCGAAAACATTTTGTGATATAGTCAGATAGGGTATTTTAATATTTACTTTTTATACGGGAATTTTTAAACAAATGTTTGTGATAAATTCTATACAGCCAGCTACAGGAATTTAGTTTCTTTGTGGATTTCAAAACCATTTTATTTTCACAACGGGAATTGTATATAGTTAATGATTTTATTATACCTACATTCTGTCCACTCCTAATATGTAGGTTTACTCCCTGTCCATCCATCTCAGATCACATTGACTTATGGTCTTGGTCTTAGCCCTGTTAACAAGACAGTCTTGGGTGTTTGGGTATTTTCGTTATTATATCCATATGAGATGAATAATTTCAGATGTATATTATCAACAACGGTTTTTCCTCTTAAGCATTTTTTAAGTTTTCGTTTTCAACGGTCTGAGCGGAAGGGGTTGGGGCGGTGGTTCACTGAAGCAGCGGTCGCATTGAGGCCAGCAGTCTTTTAGCGTCATTGCACATCTCTCTCTTCAATCCTGACTCCCCAGGGGGAGTGTAGTTGTCGACGTGATGTCGTGTATTGTCCGTCTCCAGAGATCTCTTTCTCTGGTCATTTCTTTTAATTCATGCATAGGTCTTTGGCATATTCCTGTAATTTGATCTATCCATCTTGTTGGGGATCTTCCTCGTGATCTTCGGCCTTCTACCTTTCCTTGTATTATGAGTCTTTCCATGTTTTCTGTGTTTGCTCTCATAACATGCCCAAAATATTTTAATTGTTGGAGATGGACTTTACTAGAGAGTCGTTTGCTAACTTTTAGCTCTCTTAAAATTGAATTATTTGTTCTGCGGTCGGTCCAAGGAATTCGTAACATTCGTCTCCAACAGAACATTTCAGTGGCGTCTCTTTCTTCTCTCCGATTGTCTCAGAGTCCAAGATTCACATCCGTAGGTCAGTATTGGGAATATTAAGCAGTTGTCATTGCAGATATTTAAGCTTTTTTGCTGTTTTTAAATTTTGATGGTTTCACGAATGATTCTCGATTTTAAGGTATGGATGGAAGCGATCGTTTTTAATTTTTTGATATCTATTTTGTGGCCTGTCTAAATATGATGTTGGGCTAGGGCTGAAGTAGTATCAAAATATTTTACAGATATAGAATGTGCGTAACTACGGTTATGGCTTTGTCGGTGTTATGTATTAATATTAAAATTACGATTTTGGGCAGCGGCTCATCTGGCCTTTCGTCGGTGCTCTGAAACATTTCGCGATAAAAGGATTCGACAACCTCAAGGATTTTGGTACATCAGTAGTAATATTTCCATTTTTCCACAAGGAATCTACGTTCCTGTAGTTGGCTGTACCATATATTAAAAAATTTATTAAAAATCCTTTGTAAAAGGTATATATTTAAAAACCCAAACGAGCTAAATTAGACAGACAAAACGTTTTCGGAATCCATATTCCATCATCAGTGACTAGGAGTACATGAATGTACTCCTAATGATGGAATATAGATTCCGAAAACGTTTTGTCTGTCTAACTTAGCTCGTTTGGGTTTTTAAATATATACCTTTTACACAGGATTTTTAATTAATTTCCATTTTTGTTATTTATTTTGTACATAATTTTGCTGCCTATGCTGTTCGTATTTAGCCTCAAAACTTTTAAACTTTTGTTTTCTTAAAATATTTTAGTTATTCGTCTTGTATTCTTTTCTCTTACGTATTTTTGGATTTACATGTGGATATCTTCATTTAATTTCTTAATTGTTCTGTAGTTGAAGCCGTATTTTTCCATGAGCTGTCTTCTTTTTGTGAGGAAACAAGTAGGTACATACTTTATTAAATCTCGTATAAAGTTGTGAGGTATGATTAATCTTAAACACAAAATACATATCTTGACAAAATAGAAACGTATGAAAACGTCATTTTGAATATTACGTTTTGAACAACTTAAAGAAAACCGCGTTTTATACATTTATAATACAATCGTCTGATACAAGTTACTATATTTTTGGTATTCATATACACTAAAATAAAAATGTACAAAAGTAGGAAAACTTTGAGCAGTTTCTTAGTACATTTACTTCAACAAAGTAACTGATTACTTAAAACAGGATGATAAAGAAATGATATCGTAAAGAACTAGATATATTGTCTAAAAATAATTTAAGTATTAAAACAAAAGACAACAAGTTCTTGTTTTGTGAACAATTATTGATTTCCAGTCAACCGAGGCAGGGGGAAACTCAAAAAGCGAAAGTTGAAAAGAACAAACGGGATGAGATAATTGAGTGTATTTTGTATACAATTTATAACAGTTTTTGTGCGATTTTTAAAAAATTTTTATTTAAATCTTGATCATATATACTTTATAAATGATCAACAAGTTTACTGCTTATTGAGCAAGCATACAATTAAAATAAATAGACAATTATTCACAGGAACACTGGGAATAGTTTACAGAAAGGATAAAAAGCGACTTCTACGGTACACAAAAACTAATATGTAGATTCATAAGAAACCATCGGAAAAAATGTCAGAATTAAAGGAATACAATAACATACCAGACAAATTTATGGGAAAGATACCTGACGGAACTGTTTAAAGCAAAGGAAAATATTAATCAACACAATACCGTACCTGAATTAAGACACTAAATAAAAATCAGTTTTCAGGAAGTAGAAATAACCATAAATTGACACAAAAGTAGAAACGGCATAATGATACCAATGTTAAAGAAAGGTGATCAAGAAGACCTCAACAATTATAGAGGTATAAATCTACTAAACACCGCACTTAAGCTTACCACAAAAGTCCTAACCAAAAAAATCAATAAACTAACAACTTTATCAGATGAACTGATTCAGATCCGGAGGATCCTACATAAACAGTGTATTTTTAATCACAAAAAATGACATTGAATACAATAAACCAGCATATCTATGTTTTACAAACCTAGCGAAGATTTTCGATCGCATCCAAGTCGAAGATGTCTTACCTACTGTACAAAAGAAACATACCAATCAATATTATACAAACCATCGAAAACATCTACTTCTATAATCGAATACAGACAAAGGTAAATGAAAATTAACACAGTGTATACCGGGTATATACAGGGTGACTCGTTAAGCCCATTTCTCTTTAATATAATAATGGACAAAATAATACAAGCAGTACGTACAGGTCATGGCTACAGAATGGGGAACAAAGAAATCCAAATATTATATTATGCAGATGACGCCTCATTTCGTCTCTTAAAAAAAATTTCCTTAAATGGCTCCTCTGCATTTAAGGATTTTTTAACAAATATTTTCCCATTATCCCCTTTTTATATAATTTATTCATTGCACGTTATGCCAGCGAAAAGCATTTAACTTGTCGCATTTATGGCAAATATCCGTTTAAGGCTTTTTAAAAGACAGATTCAATTTACGAAATTCAGATCTATAATATGGATACAATACAAGGTTTTGGTATGATTCCTTGTACAGGGAATACATTGCTTCTAGGGTCAAATGTGATGGTAGAAACTTTTTATGTGTTTGGGCGCGTGAATAGTGGCTTTCGTAACTCGGGAAACTCAAAATATGGTTACTGACCTCTTTTAATTTTTCTTTAGACCACTTTTTGGTGGAATATTCTTTCATTGTTCAAAATCAGTCTTTGTTTTCACAGGTTATGCTCTTTTTTTTAGGCGATAACTTTTAGGAAATTGTCTGTTTCATTTAAGTCACAAGAAAGCATTTACGGCAAACAGAAATATGGCTACCATTTCTTCGTAAAAAGTATTTGTAGGTTTTGAGGTGAAAATTTTCTTTGTCTGGATCGTCTGTACGAGGCCTCTGTGTTTTTTTTGTCATCTGTGATGAAAAGACTGACCATATAAGCTGCTCTCTTGTAACTGCGTAAACTTCAATATTTGGGAAAAATTTCTTTTAGCTGATTTCGTACAAATCAATGGTATCACCCTTTAAAGCTCCCAAAGCTTCATATACCTTGGCAGAGAGCTAAACAGTCAGCTAGACCACTCAAAAGAAATTAGAAGACGTATTGAAATAGCAAGATCTGGCTTCATGAACATGCGTAAAATGCTCTGTAACCCCAAGCTATCAATCACAATAAGAAATAATAATAAACTATATGACTGTGAGACCTGGACATTAAAACAGTATGACGTCAACAAACTGAATTTATTCGAAATGTGGATGTACCGCCGAATGCTAAGAATAAGCTGGACCAGCAAAACTACAAATGAAGAGGTACTGGAAATAATGAACACACGACCTCATCTGGTTAATACAATCAAAATTAGAAAGACGTCATATCTAGGACACATAATGCGCCATACGGAATTGGAGCAGCTCTAGGTAATATTAGAAGGCAAAATCGAGGGTAAAAGGGTATAGGAAGAAAGAAGAAATCCTGGCTCCGAAACATCAGAGATTAGACTCACACAACAGGAAATGACTTAATCCATCACGCCCAGAACAGAGAGAAATTTGCCATATTGATCGCTAACCTCAATAGAGAAGGCACTTAGGAAGAGGAGGATTTTCAATGATTTTTGTTTTGCATTTTGTTCGGCAAAGTGGCAGCGGTTGAAGTGGTCTTTCTGGAATTATTTCATCATTTTTGAAAGTGACTTACCTGAAGTACTATTTTTTTTTGTAATTCTCTAGCCTTTCTTGTGTCCGGTGGTTTTTGCAGCTGTTGACGTGATTTTTTTACGCTCTAAACTGCTTTTGCTTGTAGTATTATTATTTGTCATTGAAACAGAATTGCTTTTAGGAATGTAACTGCTGTCAACTCATCATCAACAGACACTTTAAACAAAAAACTTCTACACTCGTGTTAGTCGCAATATCAAACCAAACTGAACTGTTTTAAGTTAAATTCTTTTCTGTATTATAACGTTTCATACACGCCTAGTAACATAAGTCACCGACGGGACGACAAGAGACAGCAAGTTTCAACTGGCTCTTTTCACATAAGTCGACTTAAGTGTTTATTCACAAACTCAAGTCGATATTTTCTGAGTATGGTTATTATGCACACTTCGCAAAAAAAATTGGAAAATTTGACTTATGTGCTTACTTACCTCAGTCACAGAATTATTCATGTAGAATGTACTGGTGCACAGTATTCCGTAGCGGAAAACTGTGCACCAGTATGGATAAACAGTCCACATACTCACCGTGTTGATGTCCAACTCAATCAAGCAATGCGAACTATATCGGGCACAATCAAGGCCACGCCCACTTACTGGTTACCAGCTTTGAGTCATATAGCTCCACCACCCATCCGCCGGGAACATGCTCTTGTCAGAGAATTTACAAAAATCAATATTGATCCTGAGCTCCGCTCCCATGTCGGAACTTCCGCCAGAGACATAAATAGGCTCCGTTCAAGACACCCGCCTCTAAAAACAGCAAAAAGGCTAGTAGATCAAAACTTTAATGTAACTGAACGGTGGAGAGAACAATGGGAGAATAACGCTGCACCAGCTAACTGGAACATGCCATGTATTAGAAGCAAACCTGAGGGCTTCAACCAACCGAGACGAATTTGGACCACACTCAATGGAATAAGGACAAACTGTGGCAGATGTTCCGATCACTTTTTAGATGGGGAAAAATACAATCACAATGGGGAAAGGCAAAGAGTAAAACACATGGTAGAGGAATGCCCGATTAGATCTTATAACGGCAACCCTTCAGATTTCCTGGCTGCTACAAAAGAGTTAATCGAATATATTTATAATCTAGATGTTAGTTTGTAGAATAATATTTTTGTATTTACTGTTGTTTGTAATTTATATAATTTATATTATATGTATATATATGACCCTGTGATGTAGCCATACGCTAAATAAATAGAATAAATCATGTATAATCAAAATATAGTATTAATGTATAAATCAATCTAAGTATTAAAATGATATTTACATAATTATAAATATCTATAATCATTCATTCTTTAGCACCCTGTTTTTTTAACTAGTCGTCGATTCGATTTACTAGATATTGCATTATATACAAAATATTCAAAATCGTATAAATGTTATTAATCACTTTATCAAAGACTATAATTTGTCCTTTTTCATGGTGAAGTCTAACACTTTACAAATGTCACAATCAGCTTCGGCATTACAAGAACAACCTTCTTCGCACTTTTTCAAGTCCTCGCATATCTTGAAATTTTTAAACGATTTTATATCCTTTTTGGCATTATTAAAGTCACTTAAAGCAGCACTAAGTTCACTTAATTCGCTAGTTTTCCCCGCTAAGTCACTTAATTTGGTGATATATTCACCGCCAGAATCAACGGACTTAGAACCCCCTCCCCCTATTTCTAACTGTTATCCTTTGTGTCACATGAAGACGTCCTGAAGCTCGGGATTTTTGCTCAGACGAGATGCCATTTCGTCTTCGAACGTAACTACCTTTTCTTTTTGCTTTGGGAACATTTTACGAGGTACTCGAACGGTAAGAGGAAGAAAGGTGTTACTGATGGGCGTATCTTCTGCTGCTACTGACAGATCGAATTCGCTAATGCTTCTGGGGACGAAATATTCTATCAGAGGCTCAGCTCCTAAAATAAATTTACTTTATATTAAAAATACATAAGTAATCAACATGAATTTTATAGAATTTAAATACATTCTTACAATATATAGTCCGTCTAGAAAGTATCCGGAAAAAAAGCAGAATTTTAATTTTACAGTATTTATTTCTTTCACTTGAAATATAAAAGTTTAACAGATAATTCGTCTAATTTATTTATACAACATTCATTATTTAAATACAGACACTTAACTAAACGCCAGATACACCCGAAACTGGGAAACAGGTGCCTATTTTGGACACGTAGTAAGGGGAGACCGATATAATATTCTTCAACTTATTAGGATGGGTAAAATCGAGGACGCAGAGGAATTGCTAGAAAGCAGGCCTCTTGGTTGAAGAATATCAGAGAGTGGACAGGAATAAAGGAAAGCTGAGCAACTCTTTAGAATAGCTCGAGACAGAGACAGTTTCGCCATGTTAATCGCCAACGTCAAGGGGACTTGGTAGGGCACGTTAAGAAGAAGACACCTGAAACTAGGTCAAGACCATAATTTTCGGTAATGGTGTTCCAGACCTGTAAAACTGACCTAACCAAACCTTCTTTATCTCGTGAAGCTGCTCGTTACATTTTAATCTTTATCAGTCCCCATATGTTTTCAATGGGGCTAAGATCTGGAGATGCTGCTGACCACGAAATTGTTGCTAATTCGTGTGATTACGCCCAAGCTTGAGTATAAGCAGAAGTATGGTATCTTGCATTATCTTGCTGAAAATGTCACCCTTCTGGATATAAAACATGAGCCGTTTCAAGAAGAGAACCATTTAGCATGTCACAATATTTCGCACTATCAACAGTACCCGCATCACAAAAATGGTGTAGGTATATTAGTAACATCAAAAACTGAGTAAATATGTGACCAATTTTGTACCAGTCTCGGATAGAATAATATTACTCCAAATAAATACTGAACCATTTAAAACTAACCTACTTTAAATCTAGGCCCCGACTGCAGATAGAAAATATGACGATGAAGTCGGGAAGTTGTATGATCAGATCCAAGACATCTTCTTCTTCTTCTCGTGCCACTCCTAGCGGAGATTGGAAATCATTATGGCCACTGCGACTTTGTTAGCAGCGCGCCTAAAAAGTTCAATCAAAATACACCCGAAACCATTCACGTAGATTACGAAGCCAAGAGATATAGCGTGGGTAAATTAGTCTGAGACACCCTGTATATGGCTTCTATCTAAATTGATTGGCATGTTATCCTGTGGCCGGTGTTTGTTTACAATCTACTAAGAACAGTCACATCTTTAAATACGTATTTTTTATCTGTAATAAAGTCATCTAAATTAATATACACAAATTTAAACATACCCATTCCAGCTGATCTCCGTCCGGGAGTATTCCTCTGAAAATGATTCTTCCTAGGTAAACTATTGTGGTGTAAAGCTGTGGGTGCTTTTCTTACTGGAATAGTTTTCACAGGTGCAGCGCCCTCCGTTGTAGGTCTTTGTCAAGAAGCTTCGTCTTCTTTTAATTTCAACTCGTTTTTTGAGCAGCTAGCTCCTAGGTATCGTAATAGACTAAGAACTTCATCTTGAACGAGGCTAAAACACATCGCCACTAGCGCCATTCCTGTTAGGATGTAGGCCGAGCATGCGCAAAGAGAAATTTCTTCCGCTTTTTGGCCTGGTAAGAGATCACCGAATCCTATAGTTCCAAGACTTGTGAAACAAAAGTAACTACCTACAAAAAAGAATTAAAACATTTATTTAATTTTCTAATATATTATTTCATTTAAATCTTTTAATTCATCATTTAAATCAACATTTTTGTTGCAAACTATATCTCCTAAAAAAATATTTCGATTTTTTTATACTTAATAATATTATTATTGTCTTCTAAAGCTCTGGAGAGATTAGGAAATGCCGAAAGGTCTTAATCTCGATGAAGGAAAAAATCCGAATCTGCACCTCCACGCGGTAGAGGACGGGCAACATCAATTTTGATGGCTAACGCAGATAGGGACCGAGTGATTGCCGGTATAAGCAGTCCCCCACTTACCGACCACGGCTCCGGGCGGACGAGTTGGGAGGTGGTTAGGGCACTCTTTTGTCTGGGGCCAAAAAACCGGCCCAAAGGCGGAAGAATCAATGGTTTGGTCAACGGCATAAGAATATAGAAGGCAACGAGAAACCACTATATTAAAGATCCCTATGGATATCTCTAGTACAATTATAATGGCTGTACAACTCAATAAAAAGTCGCATACTGATCACGGACATCGGAGACCAAGATCCGGCAAGAGAGGTCATTCCCATGATCACAGGGCCTTCAGGTCGTTAATATGCAAAATCCCTATGAAATACCCAATAAAAACACCTTTAAGAAAAGTCCACACGAATTGTCTGAAGAGGATATCCACTTGGAACGTTAGGACGATGGCTCAATCAGGAAAAATCCAATGCGCAATTAAAGAAATGGAACGCATGAAAATAGAAATAATGGGCATAAGTGACATGAGATGGCCTGACTCAAGTTATTGTGATATAGAAGACTACAGAGTATACTATTTAGGATCAGGAAATGGTAAATATGAGAATGGGGTTGGAATTATCACGCTTAAAAGTATAGCCAAACAAGTCAACAACTTTATACCAGTGAACGATAGAATCCTGTTACAAATAAATACGTCACCGGTGAACACAAACATCATACAAGTCTATGCCCCACAGCAGACCATAGTGATGAAGAAATATCAGAATTCTACAAACAAATAAGCAACCTTATAAGAGATATACCGAGACACGAACTCCTTATAATCATGGGAGATTTCAATGCAAAAATAGGTAACGGAAAAGAAGGGCAACATATTGGTCCACATGGATTAGGAGAGAGAAATCAACGCGGAGAAACAATGAGTATCTTTGCAGCTGAGCATGACTTAATCGTGCTAAACACATTTTACAAACTACCGCCTAGACGCCTGTATACGTGGAAATCACCTAGAGACAACGGAGAAGACGTTATTATTAGAAATCAAATAGACTATATGCTTGTTAACAAAAGATATCGAAATAGTTTCAACAGTGTTAAAACCTACCCAGGCGCTGATATTCAATCTGACCACAATCCTTTAGTGGGCGTGTATAGAACTAAGTTAAAGAAAATACGCGGAAAAACTGTAAAAAAACATGACATGAGAAAACTGAAATGTAGCGAAGTAAAAGAAATAGTCAGCAAAACATTAAATAGAAAATTTAAAGAAATCGATAATACAACGGAAAGCACAGAAGATAAGATAGAATCCCTTAAGAAAACAATAGACGACATTAAAGACAATTTTATGAAGAACGAAGAAGGTAAGAATAAGACATGGATGACGACAGAGATTCTGCAACTAATGGAAGAAAGAAGGAAAAACAAGAACGATAACTCCATGTATAAAACATTACAGCGAGAGATACAGAGAAAGATCAGAGAAGCCAAACAGAAAGAACTGGAGAAAAAATGCCAAGAAATCGAAATTCTCCAAAGTAAATACGACGACTTCAACGTGCATAAGAAGGTAAGAGAAATTACAGGTAAATGTAAAAACAGAAGAATAAGTAAACTTGTTAATGACAATGGAGAGATAATCGTGGACAAAGAGAGTATCAATGATACCTGGAAAAATTACATAAAAATTTATTTTTTGATGAGAGAGAGAACCAGCCCCCAATACCTACGGAAACAGGACCACCTATACTAGTGGCAGAAATAAGAGCAGCCATAATATCACTAAAAGAAGGTAGAGCTCCAGGACCAGACGGAGTACAATCTGAATTTCTTAAACTTCTTGATGATGAATCTTTAAGAGTACTATGTAAAATCTTCAATAATATCTATGACACAGGCAATATCCCAAAAGATTGGCTACTTTCAGAATTTATTACCTTACCAAAGAAACAGGGAGCAAAAAAGTGCGGAGAATATAGGCTAATAAGTCTAATGAGCCATACATTAAAACTTTTTCTTAAAATTATACATCGTAGAATATACAAGCTATGCGAAGAGAGAATACAAGACACACAGTTTGGATTCATGAAAGGCGTAGGTACAAGAGATGCACTGTTTAGTCTACAAGTATTATTTCAAAGATGCAGAGATATGACTTGCGATATTTACACCTGCTTTGTGGACTACCAAAAAGCATTTGATACAGTTCAACACCAAAAAATGATGGATATTCTAACAAAAGCCCAAATGGATGATAAAGATCGGCGTATAATACAAAATTTATACTGGAACCAATCAGCCACAATAAGAACGAATTTTGGAGGTGAACCAACGGAAATGATCCAGATTCTACGAGGCGTTAGACAAGGTTGTATACTTTCACCTATATTATTTAATCTATATTCAGAGGAAATATTTAGTGAAGCCTTGGAAAAATGCGAACATGGAATACTTCTAAATGGAGAACGCCTAAACAACATCCGTTATGCAGACGACACCGTTATTTTTGCAGACAGTTTGAACAGTTTACAGCAACTAATAAACAAAGTAAATGAAGTAAGTGAAAGATTTGGACTTCAAGTAAATATAACAAAAACTAAATTTATGATCATCAGCAAAAATAAAGTTAGAGACGCTCAACTACTTATCAATAATACACCAGTGGACCGAGTAAAACAGTATAACTATCTTGGAACAACAGTAAATGAACAATGGGATCACTCACAGGAAATAAAATGTAGAATAGAGAAGGCTAGGAGTGCATTCAATAACATGGCCAAACTCTTTAAAAGCCACAATCTTAATCTGGAGATAAAAGTAAGGCTCCTACGATGTTATATCTTCTCAATATTGTATTACGGAGTTGAATCCTGGACACTAACTGAAGCAATGGAGAAAAAACTTGAAGCCTTCGAGATGTGGCTATACAGGCGAATTCTAAGGATATCATGGACAGACAAGATAACCAACGAGACCGTATTACGAAGAGTGGGCAAAGAAAGAGAGGTGATGTATACCATTAAAAGGAGAAAGTTGGAATATCTCGGACATATAATGAGAAACAGCACTAAATACAGATTACTGAAGGTAATCCTACAGGGTAAAGTATTCGGAAAGCGAGGAATTGGGAGAAGGAGAATATCATGGTTGAAGAACCTGAGGAAATGGTTCTCCACAACAACAACGAATCTATTTAAAGCATCAGTCAATAAAATAATTATAGCCAGAATGATTGCCAATATTCGGAACGAATAGGCACTGAAAGAAGAAGAAGAATATATTATTGTTGTTGATTGGCAGATTACTAGGATCAAAAAGTAAAAGAAATTGACAAATGTAATTATATATAAATTACAGACTAAAATAGTATACAAATTAAATTAAGTATAATAATATAGTGGACTCACTATATATTTTTTTGTGGAAAACACATTTTCTTTTAATTTATTTAAATGTTTTAAGTATGAAATATGTATAAAACTCCAGCAAATTTCTTCCACAGCATAGTTGGCCCAATTCAAGATGCATGACAGTGAGGAGTAAAAACTCTTACCCTACACCTCTTAGATCTTAACACAAATCAGAAATTTTATATGGAAGTCCAGGATGGTAAAATCTACAGGACTATCCAGCTTTGCACAAAGCTCTCAAAAAGAAATAACAGTTAACTGTCTTTAATGGAAACGATCTCTTCGTGATATGCAACAGAGAGTACTTCAAGGATACTTCTGACTATCTTTCAATCCAGATTTTCTAGTGCATGGCCTATATTTGTTAAGGACAAATTCTTGATGTCATAATTACACACGATTATGTTCAAATTAGTTAGAGTACGTCATATGCTCTTGTAGCTTACTCTGCAGCTACAATGTACAGCAAAAATAGAGAACCATCTTCTGATCGCAATAATTTTTCACCGTAAGGCTGCTGAATTTTCAATTCGTGTAAGCGACTGAACTTTTAATTCAATATAGATACGATTTATTTAGTCATATCGAGGTCTTGGGCATTACAGGGGGCTAAAGAGAGGTTTTGCGTAACACTAAAAGATCCTGTTAAACTTCTGTGGCGCTTCAATTACAAAGAGGAGATAGAAAAGGCAATATTAAATTCAAAAAACAATAAGGCATCTGAACCAGATGAAATCCCGTCAGAAATACTCAAATTACTTGATGAAAGGGGAATTTCAGCACTACACAAAATATTTAACTTAATTTATGAAACTGGCTGCTATCCTCAACAGTGGTTACGCTCTACCTTTATTCCCCTGCCCAAGAAAGTCAATGCAAAAAGATGTGGGGATCACAGACTCACTAGTCTGATGAGTCACACTTTAAAGGTATTTTTAAAAATACTACATCAAAGATTATACAAAAAATGTGAATGGGACATCAATGACTCCCAGTTCGGGTTTAGGCAAGGTTTAGAAACACGAGAAGCAATAGTAGCAACACAGGTGCTGGTCCAAAATTGTTACGATCAGAAGAAGGATGTGTTTCTATGCTTTTTAGATTACCAAAAAGCGTTTGATCGTGTCCAACACCACAAGTTAATGCAGATCCTCAAGAAGTTGATATAGACCAAAAGACATAAGATGCATTGAAAACTTCTACTGGCATCAAACGACACAGTTAAAAATAGACAATTTTATATCCAAACCCATACATATAAGAAGGGGCATTCGACAGGGATGTGTGCTTTCCCCTCTTTTATTTAACATTTATTTGGAAGCCATATTTCAAGAGTCTTTGGAGTATGCAACGATGGGAATCAAAGTGAATGGAGTATTGATCAACAACATACGATATGCTGATGATGGTGTCTTAATTTGTGACAACATAGTCGATCTTGAACAACTTGTCACTATAATCGGAGAATACAGTAAACAAATGGGATTAGAGGTTATATCAAAAAAACCAAATTTATGATCATCTCCAGAAACTTGGATGCACTTAAAACTCCACCATAACACTGAATACTAAGTCCTTTGAAAGAGTGAGTAAATTTAAATACCTGGGATCGTGGCTTTTTGAAGACTGGGCATCGGGCAGAGAAGTAAAATGTCGCATTGAGCAAGCTCGACAAGCTTTCGTAAAATTCAAGAAGGTACTGACTTGTTCAGAGTTCGATCTTCAACTGAGACTAAGGTTTACTAAGTGCTACGTGTGGTCAGTGCGGCTATATGGCGTAGAGGGCTGGACACTAAAAACGAAGGATATAAACAGATTAGAAGCTTTCGAAATGTGGTTCTATCGCCGTATCCTAAAAATACCATGGACAGCGAAAATCACAAATATAGATGTCCTTAAAAGAATAAAACCAAGAGCGCCAACTTGTCGAAAAACTAGCAGAAAACAAAAAAAAAAAAAAAAGATTAAGGAAGCATGTTAGGTTTTATTTATCAAGAAATCAGATATTTCTACTATGAAATACTCTGTGATGACACTTAGATCTTTAGAAACTGAAACCAGTCAATGGACTTAGGTCTGTTTAAAAAAAGTATATGCATAACATGCGTTTTTTCTGTTTCGTTTATGTAAAATTGTAAAAAAATTACAAAACCATCTATTTACATTAATTTGTTTGATTAAAACTACTTTTTGTAAATAAAATTGTATTCCGTTGAAAACTGTTATAGTTATTTTATTTTTCACAACAATTTTATTTTGGTACTAGATCTGTTAGCTTTTTAGGACTTCATTTATGAAGTGGCGCTACTTTTCAAAAACGATCTTCCTTGACTGTCTGAATTAAGTCAAACTCAGGTGATCGTATGATCAGTTCTTCACCAATCAGTTTAAAATCGATAAGTTCTTATTGTGACTTACTTAGATTTTAAGAGAAAGTGTTTTAAACTCAATATAATTTGAAGATAAATATTCGGAGACACAATGACGGTATTAGATTTTGATTCGATACAGAGCAGCGACAAGCCGCAAATACTTATTTCGACCTCTTTAGGTCTCCTCAGTACGGTATAGTTACTGCTCCGTATCGAAACAAAATCTTTTCCCGTCATAGGACCATAGTTATCAACAATAACTATGTACAGACGTAACTACGCCATCTAAGAACAAAAAGAGAAATCATACGATTTCTACCTGGTGAAATCGAATGCAAATATCAGCCACCGTGCTTCCTAAAACTTGCGAAGCAAACAGCTTGATGAATAAATCGACAAGGGAATCTAAAATTGCATTCCAAATGCCGTTCATCATGGCCAATATTCGTAGTGAATTCGATTTCTGGTACTCCAAACGAAGTAAAGAAACAAAACACAATGACGGTATTAAATTTTGATTCGATACAGAGCAGCGACAAGCAGCATGTACGTATTTCGACCTCTTTAGGTCTCCTCAGTACGGTATAGCCAGGTAGAAATGGTATGATTTCTCTTTTGTTTTTAAATATTCGGAGATTTGTAGTGCGTGGTTTTAAAATCGTATACATGGTCGCATAGAAGTCACTGCTTTTTGAGTTAAATTAAAATTAAGAGATTAAATAATTTGAAACGTTACATAATAAATCCAAAATAATTGTGTATTGATAAAATGGCCTATATGGATTACAAAAGGGGTGCTTAAGCATCTGATCAAATTTCATATTATATATTTACCTTCCAATAAAGACCAATTTTCCAATCGGTGAAACAAAACTGCTCCTGAACAAATATAGGCTAAGACTATGACTAAACACAACGTCACTGGAACTCTAACTGTATTCGAACAGGGACACTGCAGCTGCTTAGGCGAAACACCACACATTTTTCCATATAGTCGTCTGAAGCTTCGAGCCAAGATATCTCCTGTAGCAGACAGATACAGCAGCATCAAGGGGATACCTATCAGTGCATAGATGATGGTGACTAACTTTCCCCAAGTGGTTCTAGGTGAAACTGAGCCATATCCTGCAACAATAGATGTATTATCATTAAAGATGTAATCAAAATTGGTATAATAATATCTACATATAATTTGAAACGTATGTAATATATAATGAATTTTTTAGATCACTTTGAAACTAAATATGTAAATAAACATAGACAAAATGCGCGGTAAGTTTTTCAACAGTTTAAGTGTCCAACATTGTTTAATCAAATGCCCTGCATATTCAAATGAGAGGAAAAGTGTAACCTACCGACAACATTACGCGAGTATCTAGAAGAAAACTGTGTCATTTCGTCAGTTAGTTTTTTCGTTTAGTTATATTCTTTTATATTGTAAATTTGTACACAAACTGAATCTTGCAAAGCCGAATTGCCTTAAAATATATATTTTCAAGGACTGTTTGATATTCCTTAGATTTAGCGACTTCTGTTTTTATATACCTAACTTACTTAAACATTAGCAGTAATTTTATTTTCTCTCTTATAAATTTACCTATCATTAATTGAAAAAGAGACAAGAGTAAGAACTTTCAAACTTCGTCGGTTTTACATAGCCGAAAACTATTGGAACTCGTGTTCTCATCATTATTTCCCTATTCAAATCCATCTATTATTGACTATCATAGTTTAAGCCACAAGTTGACGTTTCGAATTGGGCGGGCCATTGTTTGGACGGAAATAGTTATTAATAACTCAATATCAAGTTTTAGGAGTTTAAACTCAAGTTTCTAATAGCAATGCAAAGTTAGAATAATCGATGTTTCACTAGTATATTACATCCAAAAAGTAAAATGTTAAGATAATATGAAGCGTATAAATGCAAAACCAGACTAAATTATTAAGATAATATTATCTTCATTATACCTATACACCGGTATTTAAGCTTTCGGTAGGAATCTATGGAGGAGTATCACCGAGCCGCAAGCCCTTATCTCTTGCCGTACTGCTCCACCATAGGCCGATCAGACACCAGCATATTCTAATCTAAGCCGCAGATTCATCTTGAATTTTAAACTCCTGCGTTAGCTTTTTTGTTTTCTGTACACGGAGCTCGAGATCGAACCCACATCCACTGAACCACTCGCAGTAAAGCGAATGAGAACCGGCCGCCCAGCCCGCTTGGCTATCTGACCGACATATCTTCAGTATCAGATGAATTATTCATATTTTCCTCTTCTGCACCTTCAGGATGATCTTCCGTACCCACAGGATGATTTTCCGCCTGGTTAGTGTTTTTCAAGTAGTTAAAAGCTTTTGTAAAGAAATGAAGACGTTCATCAGCCGCCCAATTCACCCCGAAGTGTTTCGTTATCGAAGTTGATATGCTTTTTATTTTATCTGGTTTTAAACTTCTCTCTAGACTCGATGGTTTTAATTGGATTTGAGTCATATTCTTTTCTTTCTTGCAGATGCTCTTGAGCTAAGAAAGCACATTTTTATAACTTATTAGCCTCTGATCTAAACAGACACTTCCTTGTTTTTTAAAAATAATAATCGTTTAGATGGTTGACATCGAAAATGCCGGATCCAGGACTTAAGAAATTTTTGCAGCTTACCTTTTCAGTAAAAAACTGTGTAATCTTCTCCTATCTTCAGCACTGTACAACCATCATCATAAGTGGCTCAACAACCCTTTGTGAGTCTTGGCCTGCTCACAAAGAAGTCGCCACTTCTGTCGATTCCTGGCAACTTCCCTCCATCTTTTAAGCCTTAGAATCTGTAGATATTCTTCAACATCATCAATCCATCTCATTCGTGGTCGCTCTCTACTTCTTGTGCCATCTGGTTTTGAAAATGTTAATCTCTTCGTGTACTTGTTCTCTGCACTGTAACGAATTTCTAAATATCTAGATCGGTGTATAACTGATATAGTACAAAGTTGTATCTTGGACGCCCTACCAAATTTTTATGTACGGCCCCAAAAAGATTTCTAAGAATTTTTTCTCAAAAATACCAAGATGTCTTTCATCATTTTGAGATAAGGTCCATTTTAGCCCCATATATCAAAACCGGTCTTATAAAGGTAATTAAGCTATACTGCATGTTTTATATTTTTATTTTATAAATGTTTCTGGAGACCGTGAACAGTTCTGTTTGCTATTGCTATGCGTCTTTTTATTTCGTCGCTTGTAGTGTTTGTTGCGTTTACTAGCGATCCAAGATATGTAAATTCTTTGACTTGCTCAAAGTAGCAATGCTTTTACAGTGCTTTGAGCACTGTAGAATAACCTTTAATAAAATTAATATACTTTTCTGGATCAATTTTATGGTGGCACATTTTTTAACTTTTCTTCAGCAGCTTCTTCAGAGCAAATAATCAATCATGGTGAAGGAAAGACCGAGCGAATACGGGATATACGTGTTATATATACTATATGAAGAGGAGCATACCATTGTAGTATACCAGTATTGAACCATTCCAACCATTTTGATATTCTTTTTTTGGAAGTCACAACCATCAGCTACTAAATGCACTTTCTCTATCCCTTTATTAAAATTAAAGTTCGTCAATGTGTGAAAACAATCTCATTTAATCTCCTTTAGTGATCATTTATATCCATATAATTAATAGTCCAGGCTGTGAGGCCGCTCCCGTTGGGAAAATGTTTCTGATTCGGTTTCTTCGCGGATTCCGGTTCAAAAATGTCCCCTTTAAACAAATCTGAAGGGTGTCGGCCGAAATTTTTGGGCAGAAACTGTTTAAACAATTTTTTTAAACAAAGTCCAAAATATTTTTTTTTGAATCTGGAAAATATTTTTTTAGGTTTTTTGGCCATTTTAAACAAAAAATTTTCTTGTCATTTTTCTCTAAAGTTGATAGTTTTCGAGTTATAAGCGATTTAAAGTCTGAAAAACGCGAAAATACGCATTTTTGAGGCTTGAAAACACATATGTAAATTATTATTTTTGAGGTTACCAAGTGTCTAAATTAAAGTTTAAACATTTATCTTCAAGATTGTGAAGAGTAATCGGGGCTTATTTTAATTTAGACCGTTGTTTTTTAATTGTTAAGTATGCGCGTACACTCGATTTTTCAGCCGCCGCGGCGCCGCGCGCTACCGTGCGCCTCTATCGTACTTATGCATAGTTTACATATACTTACAAATAATTATTATTTATTGAGTATATATTTATTTATATCAATTGAGTTATAATATAAATTTCGTCTAAAGTCTAATAATAGTTACATAAAATAATTGTACAAAAAATTGTTAAATAACACACTAATATCACTCAGTAAAAGTATCTTTGTTTTCACAAAAATCTAAATCACATCCACATAATGGTACACAGTTGACATGATTTTTCTTGCAGTTGCAAGCATTAGTTTTGCAAGTCTTTTTGCATTTGCACGGTTTCCCAACCCACCACTATCAGACATATAATATCCATATTGTGTAAAATCGAGAGTTTGATAGCGGGAATATATGGCATTTCGCCAAATATATGTTTTAGCGAAAGCTCTTAACAAGTGTTGGTAAAGTGCGTCAGAGGTACAAGGTATATTGGCTAGATTAAATTAAATTTTTCAGTCACACTGTCTTTTCGTCGAAGAGCAGCATTTTGTATTGTTATGTAAAAATCTACTTTAGGTTTTTGCACTAACTTAATATTGTTGATGTTATTACAAAAAATACAAACTAAATTTTCTTCGGTAAGTTTTCATTTAAGAAGAGGTACGGAAAAAGACATTTTAAATCCATTCACAATTTTTTTAATAACACATTAATAATATAATACCCTTTTAATGGGCATTAAACAATAGTCTTCCTAATGATCGTTTAAGTAATAACAAATCAAGTATGAGCGCGCGATTGTTAAACAGGTAAAAACTTGCATTTTTGCGATAGTATATTGTTTTTAAACACCGCGCAATTTAAAATTAAGTTTACTAATATTAATATTTACTGCATTGTATTATTTAAATAATAATTTAAAAATATTATTTACAATTGATATAAATAAATATATACTCAATAAATAATAATTATATTGTTCAAATTTGGAAGAAAAAAAAACTATATACGGTTATTACATTGCGATGATTGATTTATTTAATTAGCCCAATGACAATAATTAATACCTACATAAATAAATTATGGAAAAAACTATGTTAATAAACTTCAAGGATTTGTTCGGGTTTTTTTGCGTAAGTGTATGTAAACTATGCATAAGTACGATAGAAGCGCACTCTAGCGCCGCGGCCGCGGCGGCTGAAAAATCGAGTGTACGCGCATATTTAACAATTAAAAAACAACGGTCTAAATTAAAATAAGCCCCGATTACTCTTCACAATCTTGAAGTTGAATGTTTAAACTTCAATTTAGACACTTGGTAACCTCAAAAATAATAATTTACATATGTGTTTTCAAGCCTCAAAAATGCGTATTTTCGCGTTTTTCAGACTTTAAATTGCTTATAACTCGAAAACTATCAACTTTAGAGAAAAATGACAAGAAACCTTTTTTGTTTAAAATGACCAAAAAACTAAAAAAACGTTTTCCAGATTAAGAAAAATATTTTTGGAATTTGTTTAAAAAAAATTGTTTAAACAATTTCTGCCTAAAAATTTCGCCCGGCACCCTTCAGATTTGTTTAAAGGGGACATTTTTTAACCGGAATCCGCGAAGAAACCGAATCAAAAACATTTTCCCAACGGGAGCGGCCTCACAGCCTGGACTATAAACGATTTTACTGATTCAGGATTAAGTGGGGACTTTGAATTTTCAGTTACAACTGTAAAATTGTACAAATTTATTTGAATACTAAAATAGCAGACATGGTCTAAAATCTCTGGTAGTGGTAGATTCTTTTGGCAATCTAAGAAAAATATTGCTACGGTACAATTATCTTCTTTTAATTCATAAAACGCTGTACTATGCAGTTTGTGTACGCGCTGTTTTGTCATAATCTTTTTTTCTTGTGGGTTTGTGATTGTTTTCATTTTTTCTGAAAATTGGAGACATTGTGAACATACATCTTGAACTTTTGTTGATCCAAAACCAATGTTGTACTGTCGTACAAAAATATTTCTGAAGAAGCACTGTCTTATTTTTAGATGTTCCTCCATTGTAGAATTATACATCTTTCACAGTTTCGATATACAGAGTCGGCCAAAAGTCTGGAAACGTCTAATTATCTCGTAAATTATTAGACATAATTATACAAAATTTGAGATTCGCCTATTTTGGGATACGGAGATTCCATATTTGGTATTTGCAATGTTGCCAGATTTTTAGTTTCTCTTATATTACTAGTAACTTTGGTTTTTCAAATGCATCACCCTATATATTCAGTCATTATTAAAATCTCCTATTATATACGACTTTAACCATATGTAACACTTATGATTTTATGTAGTCTGGAAGGTCTTAAATACATAAAACAGAAGTCTGGCAACGCCTAAATTGTTTCAATACATTTTTTAATACTTACTATTTTCAAATACATTAAAACGTAGCAATTGATAGTTTAGAAATTTTTTTAACATAGTAGTTACATTATTAAGTGTTCAAAATGTGCTCCATTTGTGAGTTGACAGGACTCTAATCGATGGTAGAATGCGTCTACCACATTTCTCCATGATTGTCTAGAAATTATTCGAGATTCATTGATAATTCGTTGCCTTAGCTCTGTAAGACTTGCTGGTTAAGTTTTGTAAACTGAATTTTTCAAGCATCCCCAATAAAAATAATCTTTAGGATTGAAATCGATATCAACAAAACTTCAGATATAAGCAAAGTTTTGTTGAAGATCCACATAAATCCCCAGGCAGGGTTGCACAAGTACATGAAGTAGGCCATTCTTCAGTCTTACATTTATTACGTAAAAATAAATTTAAATCATACAATATTAACTTATTGCAAGAATTAAGTGAAGATGACTTTGGTCGTAGATTAGAGTTTACTGAGGTAATGATGGATAAAATTGAAAATTATTAAAATTTCGTTAACAGAATATGTTTTTCCGCTGAAGCAACTTTTACACTGTGTAGAAGTGTAAATCGACACAATTTAAGGTACTGGTGTGACGTAAATTCACACTGAAGACTGAATGCGTGAAAACCATACTCAAAGACCACAAAAATTAAATGTATGGTCAGATATAGTAGATACTTATTCAATTGGGTCATTTTTTGTCGAAAGAAATTTAACGTCAGATAGTTGGTGTAAATGTTCGACGATATTTAGATGAGATATTTCCTGGACGACAAATTGGTAGACAAGGTAGAATTGAATGGCCTCCACGTTCACCCGATTTCAATCCTAAAGATTATTTTTATTAGGGATACTTGAAAAATTCAGTTTACAAAACTTAACCAGCAAGTCGTTGCAGAGCTAAGGCAACGAATTATCAATGAATCTCGAATAATTTCTAGATAATCATGGAGAAATGTGGTAGACGCCTTCTACCATCGATTAGGGTGCTGTCAACTCACAAATTGAGCACATTTTGAACACTTAATAACGTAACTACTATGTTAAAAAAATGTTCTAAACTATCAATTGTTACGTTTTAATGTATTTGAAAATACATAGTTAGTATTAAAAAAATTATTGAAACAATTTAGGCGTTGCCAGACTTCGGTTTTATGTATTTATGACCTTCCAGATTACATAAAATAATAAGTGTTACATATGGTTGAACTCGTATTGAATAGGAGATTCAATAATGACTGAATATACAGGGTGATGTATTTGAAAAACTAAAGTTACTAAGAATATAAGAAAAACGGCAAATCTGGCAACATTGTAAATATCAAATATGGAATCTCGGTATCCCAAAATAGGTGTACCTCAAATTTTGTACAATTATGATTAGCATTTTACGAGATTAATTGGCCCGTTTCCATACTTTTGGGCCACTCTGTAATTTAGTTTCACAAGGCAAATATCGTCTAACAACAGTTTTATTTCTGACATAACAAGTTTTGCAGCAAGAAATAGGTTTCTAAATATATGTTATAGCTTCTCTCCTCTTCTATCTGCTGGCAAAATTCCTGATTTATGGTAAGCCTTATATACCAAACGGCAATATTCTTTTTAACCTAGAATCAACAAAGTGATAACATACACAAGGTGTATTAAAATCTTGGTGTCTAATTGGGTGTACGAGAGTACACCCAAATAGGGGTGTATCATTTCCTCCCGTACAAACAAAATATCCGAATTAGATTGTTCCTGAGAAATGAACGGGGAAAGATGATTCCTTGTGCAGTTTCTTTTGAAGCCCAATAGTGAACTTTAATGTATTGATGTCATTGTCATATTGTTTGTCATTTAAATAAAATAATATCCATTATAATTTAACCCTTTTTGCCCGACGGAACTCTGAAGTCCCAAATTTTAAATCGTTATGATTTTCTTATTACGGCAGAAGGTTGGCGTAATTCCTGACGGGACGGACGCGTTACAACGGTTATCTAGCATAAGAGAATCTTTCACACCGGTGTATAGTTATTCGTGCATACAATATTATTGTTTATGCTGTTTCTGCGGAATTTTATTTGTGAATCAGACGCAATATACTTTAGGGTAAGCACCAATTAAATATTTATTTTGTTATGATGATAATTACGTCTCATATTACTACACAATGCCCTGGGACTCTCAAGTCCCGTCAAGATTCAAAACATGTTTTTATTTTATATTACTTTCTTTTAGAATGTCACGTAAGTGAAAGGTATTTTATGAAAAAGCCTTTATCAGAAAAGGAACTAGAGAACTGGCAATACAAATTCTGGAACCTACAGATGATGTCGACATTAGTGAATTTGAAGGCAGCGGATTTTGACGATAATGAAATAAGAGATTGTTAGTCCGTCTGCAGCTGAAGAAAGTGAAGTTAGTTGAAAATGATGTAGGTGAGATTGAAGAATCAGGAACAGGAGAAGCTATGGTTGAGGACGAACTAAATGAAAAAGTTGAACTTCTTGAAGCTAACCGGAAATGGCATAAGAAAGATGTCATCGAAATTATTCAAAGTTACCACTTAGAAGAAGGAGCAGTGAGTCCAGAGTTCGCAGGTTGCACAACGCCTACAGATGTTTTTCTTAGACTACTTGGAGATTATTGTGGAGAAGATTACCTATCAAAGTAATTTGTATGCAGTGCAGAACAACAAGATACTGAATATGAAGGAGGGTGAATTACTGGCCTTTATAGGGCTTGAACTTTTTAATGGGGTACCATCAACTGCCCTCGTGGAATAAATGTGACTGGAATTACTTCAGAAGACTTACATGTGCCTCTTGTTTCGAAAACCATGTCAAGGAATCGTTTCGAGATGATATTTAGCAAATCTACATTGTCAACGATAACCATCAAATTTCCAACGACAATAAAGATAAGGCATTTAAATTCGACCAATGATAGATACTCTAAACAAACAATTTACTAAATGTTATCAGGGTACAAGAAAACTAAGTGTGGATGAAACTATGATCGTTTTTAAAGGGCGAAGTAGCTTGAAAGATTATATTCCGAAAAGCCCATCAAAAGGGGCTACAAAATTGATGGTCTATTGCAGACCAAAATGGATTTTATTTATACAGTTTGACTTTATATCAAGGCAAAAACGAAAAAATTGCAGACCGAATTCGAGAACTATGGTTTAGGAGAAAGAGTAGTCCTATCATTAACCAAGATGTACTGGAATGAAGTATCGGAATGAAATTATCAATTATTTTATGATCAATTTCTTTTACGAGCGTAAAATTACTAGAAAGATAAAATAGAAAACACATTAGCATGTGGTAACAATTCGTAAAATAGAGGGACTTGCCTCGAAATATAAAAGTAAAAGCAGTTACAGCGCGGAGATTTCATTATGTATTCTAATTATAATATCGGTTATTTTGTGTGGATGGATAACAGAGCAGTTCACATTGCAACTAACTTTCCATGGATCAGAAGTAAAAACATGTTTCCAGAAAACAAAGAGATGGTTCGAGTATAAAACTTACCATGCCCTAGCGTTGTGGAAGACTACATATAAAAATATGGGCGGCGTTGACCTTGCCGATCAACTACGTAGTTCATACTGTGTAGATAGAAAATCACGTAAATGGTGGCACCGGGGGGTATGTTGGACATTGCCTTTGTGAATTCATATATTATAAATAATGAATTATACGAAAAAACCAGCTCAGCTGGAGGCAAGAAGATCGGTTGCTATGGGACTTATAACATACGCAACTGAAGCAAAAGAAGCGAGGTTCCCGAAGTTTTGAGGCATCTACACCAAACAAAATGAGGAAGTATAAAATACAGCGTGTTGGATGACGTCAGATTAGGAAATTTGGGGAAACACTGGCCTGTTTTTACCACCAATAGGGGAAGATGTGAATATTGCAGCTCACTTGCATTAGAGTCTAGACCTCAATCAAAATGTTCATTTTGTGGTGCCTATTTGTGTTATAATTCAAATTAAAACTGTTTTGCGATGTACCACAGCCTTCCTACTTCGTTGTAAGTTCTGTCTAATAGTAATCATTTATAGAAAATAATAAAAGCTTTTATTTTTAGCATAACAGAAATCGCTAATAGTTATCTCCTGATAGAATCTAGTATCCTAATTCCTGACGGGGCTTGTAAGTCCCATCTCTTTGAAAAGAGTCTTTGTGGCAAAAAAAAAAAAAAATTAAATTATGCTTAAGCTATCTTATTATATCGATACATGTAAAAAAAATTGTTTTTTTTTTTGAAAAATCTTAATTTAGGCAAACAAGGGTTAAATCTATTAAAATAAATATTGATATTAAAATAAAAAATTGTTACCGAAAAATTCTGTTTGAAATATTTTTAGAGACCCTCTATATAAATATTTTTTATGAAAGCAAATCCACGAAATACTATTCAAATAAGAGATAACATCCGGTCGCAGTGTACACTTGATCCGGTTGTAAAGAATTTACGACAGAAAATTTAAATTCTTGATTCAATTCATATATCATAAGGGAAACGCCATAAACCGTGCATTTTCCTTATATGCCAATACGACGAATGGGCTTTTATCGATATTTTTTCAATATCCCTTTCACTCTGTCAGTTTTTTATACCGCTTTTATCATATTTACTTGGAGAAGTAATATGAAAGCGCCACGTGATAGGGAAAACAGGGTTATTATGTGTACTCAAGATATTCTTAGATGAATGACTTATATTTAACTTAAATTTATTTTGACTATCCTTAATTTAATTGGTTTTAGTTAATAATATGAGAAGCACACAATACTTTAACCATTTTATTTTTTAAAGTTCATTTTTTTACATTGTACTAAATTATTAAATGTAAGTACTATCTATATAAAATAAAAGCCAAATGTGGAGTTTTGGAGCACAAACCATTCAAACCTTTTACGTATGAATCGGAATCAATAGAACAGCATAACGGTTATTTCATAATCTCTACCTCTTCAGCCGTTCGAGCTGATTGTAACTCAAACTCAAACTCTCTTATTAATAAACACGGACTAATCTTGGACTAACATTAGTCCCAGGACTACACCAATAACATTCATTTTTCGTATTAATAAACAGCGACTAAGGACTAGACTAAGCTAAACCTTGGCTAGTCTCGGACTAACATTTAATCCGAGGTAGTGGCAGGTTTAGAGAGTGACTAACTGAACAATTGACATTGAGTTGAGTTTCGTTTTGGTATTCATAACCTGAATTGTTTTTAACTATTCATACATTATTTAATAATGGTAGATTATTTTATCAACGACTTAAGATTAATAGAATAACTTAATGACCATAGATACCAGTGAAATAATATTCATCTAAGACATATTAAAATATATAAAATTTATTTAATAAAATATTTTTTCCGCAAATCGCCAAGAAATTTTAAATTCCTGTCAAAATTTCTTGAAGAAAAAGTCAGGACTTTCTTACTGTAAGGAAATGTCATTTCCTTACTGTAAGGAAATGATATTTCCGTACAGTTGTTAGTGTTAACTAGCAATTAAATTTATAAGCGTCAAGTTTGACAATTCAACCTCAATACGTTTCCATAGTAACCCAAGTAATTTTATTAGGAATTTCAAAGCACCATTTATTTGGGAATAAAATTATCGCGTTTTTTTAAATTCAATCAATATCTGTCGAATTTTAAACGATTTGCGGAAAAATAGTATGTTTACCTCGTAGGAAAAGCCACATTCCTGGACTCTGTGTTGCTAAGTCTCGGCTTGCGCCTCGACTTGGCAATCTTCACAGTCGTCCAGGAATGTTAAGCTTTTCCTACCCGGTAAACAATGTACTATTACAATTCATTATGTTTATTAAAATTTTTTATATTTTCCCTTTGTAATAAATTATTTTTTAAAGTTTCCTTCCGAACTTTTATGAAGTTTAAACTTTTCAGATAAAAAAAAATACTATAAAATATAAACAAACTTTCTCAGAACACAATCCAACTAAAATTAACTCTACGCATACGTGCTCCAACTTAAGATAACTGTCAAATTTTCAAATATTTTTTTTCTTTTTCACAAATTTCTCTCCATTTTTCTTCTTTTTCGCAATGATTGCCAACATAAACTTGTTGTACCTAGGACTAAGGAAGGTTTGGTTAGTCTGAGCTTAGTCCATGTTTATTAATAACATCTGAAAATGAAGTTAGTACTCGCTTAATCTGGGACTAACTAGTCCGAGACTATCTTCGGACTAAGCAATTTTTATTAATAAGACTGAAAAGGTATAACTAATGTCTTCAAAACAATTCCCATTTTCAGTGGTTAGCGCACAGATGTGCCACTTTTTTTGACGGCCAGTTACAAAAACGATTTTAATAAATTATTTTCTGTTTCTAACACGAGAAACTAAAAACTTTCTAACACTAGAAACAACTAACATGACGTACGAAGATACAGGTCAATAAAATAATCATACTACTTATTGTAATGTATGGAAGCGAAACGTGGACGATAACAAAGGCAAACGAAAAGGGGTTATGTGTTTGGGAAAGTAAAATCCTAAGGAAGATCTTTGGTCCTGTGCTGGATGAAGCATCAGGACAATATAGGATTAGCACTAACAAAGAGCTCAAATAAATTTACCCAGCATCATAAAGAAATAAAGTCCAGAAGACTCCAATGGGCAGGACACCTCAGAAGACATTCTGATGAACAAACAGTCAGATTGGTGTAGGAGGAAGTCCCAACTGGAAGGAGACCACGAGGACGCCCTTGTCTCCAGTGGCGAGATAATATAGCAGGAGACCCATCGAGCAAAAAGATAAAAGAGGGAATCTAAGCGTTATGAAAAGGAGACCAAAAAAGTGGCCTCTGATGGCGGACATATCCGAAAATGCAAAGGCGCTAAATTTAAATTTTCCAGCACTTATTAACAATAGCTATAAAATATTTTTCAGACTAGAAAGTTTTAATCAAATATTAACTATATTAGTCTAAAAAGTGACACAATTGGTAAAAAACTTCATATAAATAAAATTTCATGTGACAGTTGGGACAAACAATAACATAACCAAACTAAATTTGACTTCTCAAACAAGGAAAGAGACTGTCTTTTCTTGTTTAAAGTGGCCTCTCAAGATAGCACTTCCTGTCTAACAATATTTTTGTCCCCACTAACTTTACATTCCCTCTTTTATCTTTTTGCTCGATGGGAAGATCTAAGCACTATGGGCGTGGAGACTTGGATGGAGGTTGCTCAAGACAGAAAACAGTGGAGGCATATTGTCGAATCGACTGAAGAACTCTAAGAACAGTGAAAAAGTTGATAGGGCACAGAGAGGTTTTCTTGTCAGAATCACGGGGGCTTTCGGTACCAACATCAACTGATGCTCTAACTGTGCTCACGGGTGTCTTGCCATTTCATCTGGAAGTTAGGAAAAGAGGAAGTATTTACTGGCTTAAGAAAAATAAGCATGAAAAGAATAACGAAGTTCTCGGTGTAGAACTACATTCGAGAAGAGAAATCAACAACGAAATAATTATAAAGTGGCAAGCTGAGTGGGAAGTGTCTACGAAAGGTAGACGACTGTATCAATTTCTACCAAGATTAGAGAATATTTCGGCACATTTCAACCCAAAGCCGGGACTAGTACACTTCCTATCACCAAAGCCGGGACTAGTACACTTCCTAACAGAGCATGGCCCATACCCTAGTTATTTGCATAGATTTAACCTCAAAGAGGATGATCTGTGTGAATGTGGACAAGTCGGAACTCCAGAACATGCGTTACTCTACTGCGAGATATACGAGGACGTAAGAGATGTGCGCCAACGACTTAAAGGAAAAACAATTCCAGAGATACTAGAAAAATATGATCTATATGATTGTATTAACGAATTAGCCGATAGAGTATCCAGGAAGCAACTGGATCTCTATAACGAGAGAAGAAGGAATGCCAGATAATATGCCAAAATAGATATAAAAACATTCCTTATCACATATCCAAACAAGTATAGATGATTACAAGCAAAATCAAATTAATTTCACATACCGAAAATTATATTATTATTACTGCACCTCGTATGACGGTGGACCAAGAGGGCGCAATGAAAACATCTGGACAAGGTTCTGGACTAAGGGCCTGAGGCTCACCGGAACTGCCAGATGTGAAAGTTGTGTCTTCTATATCTACTTCAGGCGAATTCGAACCGCATAATTAAATAGTTAAGATTAGAATAAGAATATCTTTTAGGCATGTTTGAGAGGAGCGAATCGCACCCAAGGTTGAGGGTGAGCAGTTCACGTTCTTGGGTGCGGTCCGAGGTCTCTCGACTAACTACTTATTAAAACAACTAATTAAGGTGGAGGTAGTATTTAGGTGTAGGTGTAGTTTTAACATTCATAGTGGCCGAATGTTACTTAAGAAGTAGCTAAACGTATGTGAAAAACGTATAAGCTACAAATAACTCTAGTTTATATGAATAGGGCCTGTATTTTTTATACAATTAGGTTTAGGGATTTATAGTTAGGTTTATAACTTTAATTATAATTAACAAAATAGAAACTAATATACTAAAAGCATGTATAATAATCCGACCAGGATTTGCTACTAGATGCCTGGTCATAAGTTTAAAATAAAAGATGAAAAAAAAAAAGATGTCGAGTCGGCTAAAACACACGAAGGGTTGTAACGCCACGGCCACGGAGTGAGTAAGTAAGTAAGTGAGTATTTTCTGTTTCTCTATGTGCAAACGATTCGAAATTTTTTTAAAATTACAAAATTCCAATCCAAACTCCTTCGTAATGTCTGCAGTGCCCCATAGTATGTGCGAAACTATGTTACTCATCTTGATCTAAATCTTGAAACTGTTAAAGAAGTAACCACCACTCAGTATACAAACTGCCCCAAGAGGATTATCTCATTAAAATTGACTAGCCAATGACCTCTTGACCCCACCACTGCTTAAAAACCAAAAAGGTTGGATCCGTTAGATCTCTCCAACCCAAGAAACTAAATAGAAGTTATTCATTTGTATAAAAGTCAGAAATTTGGTAATGTAAACTAAATATAGGTAAAGAATATCCCAAAGGTGTTCTGTTTTGTTCTATTATTTTTTGGATTAGTTTTATTAGATGTTTGGTCAGATCTGGTTCTCCGAATTTTAGGAGATCGTTCGGTATTCTGTCCTTTCTTGGTAATTTTATATTTTTTAATTTCTTTAATAATTTCTCTACAAATTCTTCTCAATATTGATTTGTCCGTTTGTCGTCACCTCTAGTGTTGGAGGTTCATTATCGTCACCTTTAGCAAAGGATCGAAAGTAGTCTACTCATGTTTCCTTCTTAATATTTTGTTTTTATTAGTTTGCTGATCTATTTTCTTTGTCCTCTGATCATTCTTCATATATCTTTTTGTGTTTCGTAGAAGTCGTGCTTCATCTGTTTTGAGAAGCTCTGCTAATGTTCTCTTGTTTTATTTATTATTACAATCAGCAACATCAAGCCAGTTATCCCTGTAGTAACTTTTCTAACACCTCTTGCTGAAAACTCTTCAAGCCAAAAGAAACAATAGGTTGTGCTTTCGCAGTCCCTATATATACTGAACATCAGGATCAAGCCAGCTTGTGTTTTTTTGCTCTACGCGAGGTTTCTGTAATCGCTAAGCTGAGCCGGAGGTAAGTTGACGCTCTAAAGTGTCGAAGTTGTCTTTAATATTTTTTTCTGTATAAGTATTCTGTGAATTCCCTCTTTATTCCTTCGGCTTTGATTTTTGTTTGTGTTTGCGCCGCTTTCTTGGCTGTGAAGTATATCATGAAGAGGTCAAAAAGTTAGTTGGTCAAACGAATAGATGAGAATGAAAATCTATAAATATATTGCAATCAATGAAGCTATTAGAAAATTTTCTTATTTTTAAAGTGATATTTTATAACAGAGTAACAAGGTGAAGAGTAACACTTACAAATATCTGAGACACGAAATCAAAATAAGCAGAGACAATCAAACATATGAAATACAGAGGCGAATAGGCCTAACTTGGGCAGCATTTGGCAAATTAAGCCATATTCTAAAAAGTTCAATTCCCATGTGTCTCAAGCGAAAGGTTTATAACCAATGTGTTTTACCTGTACAAACTTATGGAGCAGAGACTTTAACACTCACGCAAAAATCTGCGAATAAACAAACCAACAAATTAGGTAAAGATCAGGAGTTCAAGACGTCATCGAAAGAACCACGTCGCTTAAGTGGAACTGGGCAGGGCACTTAGCCAGAGCACAAGATGGACAGTGGACAAGACGTATTATGGAATAAAGGCCCAGAAACTATAAAAGAAGCCGAGAACGACCACCGACTAGATGGACCGATGATATAAAACGTGTAGCGGGAAACTGGCTACAAGCGGCCCAGTGTAGAGAACACTGGAAAGAACTGAGGGAGGCCTATGTCCAGCAGTGGA
Organism: Diabrotica balteata; assembly: GCA_918026665.1. Classification (NCBI taxonomy): domain Eukaryota; kingdom Metazoa; phylum Arthropoda; class Insecta; order Coleoptera; family Chrysomelidae; genus Diabrotica; species Diabrotica balteata. The sequence goes on along the minus strand of OU898279.1, from coordinate 160,448,398 downwards.
CGCGATTGGCTGATTAATGAACAAGGTGAAGAGTTATATGAGATCTTGAGAATTGAGATTTATTCTAGTCAAAATTATTTTAGTCTGTACCTGTCAGACGATCCAGTTCCCGTCATACTGGTGATTAGCGATTAAATAGCTAAATATGTACAAGATTAGGTTTTAGTAAAGTTGCCTATATTAATATTTAAAGAATATTAAAAAAAATACAGAGGCTTAAGTATTTTACCATCTATAGGAAGATTATATGGAACAATATTAAACGAAAAAATAGAAAAACAAATCCAAAATAAAATATAGGACGACCAGGCAGGTTTGACAGCTGGAAAATGATCTGTTGACCACATCTACACTATACAACAGCTAATAGAGAAGAATATGGCAAAGAACAGACCAGTCCATCTAGCCTTTATTGACCTAAAAAAGGCATACGACGCTGTGCCCAGACAACGACTGTAAGAAGTCATGCAACAAATAGGAGTAGAAGATAAGCTGATCCATGTAGTGGTCATGTACACACATGATAATGTTACAGTCAAGGTAGGTAACAAGTTTGGAAAACCATTTAAAACCACGGAAGGGCTGCTTGACTTCACCTACACTCTTTAAAATATTTCTTCAATACGCCCTAAAGCCATGAAAAAGGAAATGCGAGGGAATGGGAGTACCTATATGGAACGACCATCTGTATACCTTCAGCTTCGCCGACGATCAGGTCGTAATAGCACAAGACGAGGAATATCTAAGTTATATGGTTCGAAAACTAGAAGAAGAATATAATATAAATGGTCTGGAAATAAACATTAACAAAACAGAATATCTGAACACAACACAAGAACCAACAAGAAACCTGGAAGTGGATGACGGGCGTGAAATAAAGGGGACCGATAAATTTAAATACCTGGGGTTCATTATATCAAATAAAGGTACTACAGAAGAAGAAATTAAAAATCGAGTGGGTCAGACCAGAAGCTCTATAAGACAACTGAGAAAATAAAAAGACTCTATAAAGTACTAAGAACAAAAGTTTAGATAAATTCGTGTTTTATTAAAACCAAACTCAATATTTTTTTAATGGGAGCTAGCAGCCCGAAATATATGCTTGTGTTAAAGTAAGTGTATAAGGTTAACAAATATTCGTAATACCTTTTTCGATTAATTTATATTTAAAAATGTAAATTATTTATTGGCATCAAATTATCCAAATGTGATGAAAACAACAGGTAAATGGGAAAACATCCAAACATTCGAAATGAGTACTTCATGTATGGTTAACGCGAGCGAAAACACTTCTTTAAATTTTAAAAGTTCAATGATGTCACAGGTCTGTATCAAGCATATGTCTGTGTGCTTAATCCGTCAGCTATGAACAATTTTTTCGTTTCATCATTCCTAACTTTAGATTCAAGAATGTGTCATTTTAGGCAAATGACACATTATTGTATAATGATTTAGGTCAAATTAATATATTTTTTTTTATTTTGAATTAAAGTGTCTCGGCAACTATATTCCGTTGACACTGGTATAAAGTTTATTACAATATGTTTACATACATATACGATCTGTTTATATACAAGTTAGGATACATTTACAACATCTTAACTCTTAATAGTAGTAAAGGTGACAGTCTTTTAGGAAACGAATTATGGCACTGTAAAGGTCGATTCAGACACATCAGTCACGTCTCGTCACAGTCCTGGCGCCGAACCAAACAATCCGTCATACAAAATATCTTCTTCTTAAGGTGCCGTGCATTTCTGCGTAGGCGTCCACCGTACATCGTCTTGTCAGGTGAGATGTTAAATATTCTAGGATTAAATAATTCTGTTTTTAGCAGCATTGCGAAGCATTTCATAGCTGTGGATTCCTGTCCATTGTCGAATATTGCGCAGCCATGACATTTTTTTACGTCCGAGACCTCTCTACCCTCTATCTTCCCTTCAAGTATCAGTTGCTGAAAAATGTATCGTTCTCCCCGTATAATGTGCCCCAAGTATGCAGTCTTCTTACTTTTTACATAATCAAAAAGTTCCCTATCCTGTAAGCCCGCTCTTCTGAGTACTTCCTCATTTCTGACCCTGTCCGTCCATGATATTCTGAGCATTCGACGCAGGCACCACATTTCAAACACTTCAAGTTTGTTAATGGAACTGGCCTTTAACGTCCATGCTTCCATTCCGTACAGGAGAACAGGCCACACGTAACACTTAAGCATCTTGTATCGGAGGTTGAAGTCCAATTTGCGATCAGTCAGAAACTTACGAAGCCCCAAAAAAGCATTTCTGGCTTGTTCAACCCTGCTCTTTATTTCATTCTCGGGGTCCCAACCCTCATTCAGCAAACATCCCAAGTATTTGAATTGCCTGACTTGTTCGATTTCTTCTCCAGAGACATATATCTTTGCGTTGGGGTAATCATTTCTACTTATAATCATTGATTTTGTCTTCTTGATATTTATTTTCAAACCCCGAGCTTCACTTGCAAGAGTTAGATCATTTAAAAGGCATTGAAGATCTTCGATGTTATCTGCCACTATGGCTGTATCATCGGCATACCTGATGTTATTAATAAATATGCCGTTAACTTTATTACCCTTATTAGAGTCTTCCACTGCTTCTTCGAAGGCTTTTTCTACGTATAAATTGAACAGCATTGGGGACAGTATACAACCTTGCCTTACTGCTTCTTTAATGGAGAAATCTTCTGTTTCGTTGTAATTTTGAAGATGTACTGTTGCTGTCTGATTTCAATACAGATTGGCAATGATTCTTATATCCTTTGCATCCAATCCCAACTCTTGTAGGTATTTTATCATTTATGCCTTCACGGCTCCCACCGTATCACTCCTACTGACTCGCTATTACTGACTGCTTGGCCTCCTTAGTTCGGTTTTTATCAACTGGTGTCCTCATTGACCGGTTGTAGTCCAAGGTTGCGTTTTCACTGAATTGTGGGTCCTATATTGCATTACAATAACAGTTTCTGTTTGACGTGCCTTTTCTACGTTTAAACAATTATCAAACAATGCAATAACTAGGTCAATTTCTTTGTGTGATTTAAAATGCAAACTTTACTGTAATAATTATCCCTTATTTGATTTGAAATATATAATAATTATCTCGAATAATTATTATCTTTTCTATGCTACTTAGCCCTTTATTCCAACTCCCCACTTCACTTGCTACGCTCACATTACAGAGTTGCTTTCATCATCAACACAGTAAACTAACACACTGTTAGTCAAAATGTAAAAAAAATTCTTCAATTTATGTAATGGTATTTAAAGAACCATTCCAAAACGTATATAAGATTGTATTTACCATTATTTGTTTTAAAATACCAAAGTCTGGTCCTGTACAGTTAAACAAAACTCTCAAAACTTCATACACTTCTGGCAGCCAAAATTATATTTGAACTCGTTTTGAATTATTTAAAAGTTTAAAGGAGCCATTTTGCATTTGTTGTCGCCTTTAAAAGGTGTTTTTGTGTTAACATTTGTTTTCGTAGTCGACTGTTGAATATTCCAAGAGTAGGAAGAATGATATCAGTGAAAACTCTGTCAAACTTATTAATTAAACAACTTGAGTTGCTTTTAATGGAGTTGCCATTTAGTTTCTCCACAATCTTTGCGATAAATTTTTGGAACAAAAGAAATTTCAAATTATAAACTTTAAGCAATCATTTTTATTTAGTCATTTTCTTTAGTTCAAGATCTTAAGTTTAATAACAATTAAAATAAAATGGTTTTAAAATATAGAGTATTCCAGGACAACTAATTATTGAGGTCACTATCAATTTTTAAAAATATATAAAATCTATTAAGGTCAAGCATAAATCGCCTTGTATTTATCAAAAAAAAAAACGTTGGTTTAATTGTCGATTGTACTGGTAGATTCAATTATGATTGAGTAGTTTACTAAGAAGAATTTTCTTCTATAGAAAAAAATTATTAAGAGAGCATAAATTATCAAACATAGAAACACTTGAAATGAATCAAGGGAAATATCAAAGTAAATTAAAAAAGAGACTAAGACCTCTACCAGTATTCAACACGAAAGATATAAATGAAATAAAAGACGAAATAACGAACGACATAACATCAACTGCAAAAAAGATTTGTGGTAAAAATAAAACTCCGAGAAAATCGGAATTGAAACAAAGAACACTGGATTTAATAGAGGAAAGATAAAAAGGACATCGAAAGAATCATCAGAGTATTCAAGACTATCAACAACAAATATTTGCATGAGAGTGCACAAACAAATATTGCAAACTATAGAATCTGTATACATCTACTATACAGAACCCCGGAACAGACCATAGAAGAATTCTAAACGTCAGAAACCATCCGAACACTGGTACAAAAAACCACAGAATATAATGTACTTCTACATATGGCATTTATTGACTTTCACAAGGTTTTCGATAGTATTGAAACTTGGTCCTTTTTGTCAGCCGTGAGGGATGCTCGAATAGACTCACGGTACACTACACTTATTAAAATATTTATAAACAGGCCACATTCCACATCAAAATCAATGAAGACAAAAAAAATTAAAAAAATACGTCTTGGTAAAGTAATTAGACATGGTGATACTGAATTTGTGAAATGAATTTTCGCAAAATAATATTGTTCAATCAAATAACGTTGCTCAATCAAATAAATTCATAGAAAATGTACTTGTCAAAAACATTCCCAAGATAAACATATAAATTGTAATTGTACCCGTATATTTTTTATATAAAAACATCACTAAATAACCCACAGAGCACTTTTGATTAATAAATGATGCTCAAATAGTGTATTACCAATCACAAATCGCCGCTACCCTCACATTAAAATCGGCAAATCAAAGTCAGTCGGCAAATCCGTATGGACTCTGGAGACTGGTGTGTAATCGAGAATCATATTAGTGGGTAATTTTCCGTTAAAATGACGTAAGTTTGCGGGAAATGGGATCAGAAGTTGGGAATAATGACCGTAGCACGTACGTCGTTATGGCAAAATGTTGCCGATGTTCACCGGTTCACTTCCTGTGCTTATTATGTATAATTAACAAGTTTGGCGCAAGAAAATGTCAGCTACGTGCCTGAGTTGCTTCAATGCACATTGTCTGGATGGATACTCAATTTGTAAGTGTACTAAGAGTCGTCTGTTCTGGACTAGGTACTTGAGAAATACAGAAGCAGGGTTTTAAAAAAGCTGTAAAGTTTGTTTTACAGTAACAGTTACTAAAAGACATATTATTAGTTAACAAATAATAAATGTTCTTATTGAGTAATATTGCACTTCTTTATTAAAATCAGAAACAATACTCTTTTATCTTTCAATGATGTTTTCTTGTAAAGTACAATCTTTATTACATTACATTACTTTATTACATTTACAAGTTTATTAATATTTTCATGTCTGCGCCCCAAACTTTACTTAACAGAATTTTGAGTATATTTAACATAGAATGACCGGAATGTTTTAGTTTGTTGATATGTAAGTTCCAATTTTAAGGTTCTGGTAAAAGTTAAACCTAGAAAATTAACTTCTTCTGATTGTTTTAATGGTAAATTATTTAAAGTTAGGTCAGTTGAATACCAAGATCTGTTTGTATTAAAAATTATGTATTGTGTACTTTCTGTAGAGAAGTTAGGAGGAGAGAAGGAGTTAAACATTTTTGTCAAATTTTCATTATCGATACTATATTGTTTTCTTCTTTTTGTGCCACTCCTATCGGAGATTGGAAATCATCAAGGCTATTCTGATCTTGTTTACGGCTGACCTAAAGAGTTCATTAGTGGTGCAGCCAAACCACTCTCTCAAATTCCGCAACCATGACATTCTTCTACGGCCTGGATTCCGTTTTCCTTCTATTTTTCCGTGCATTATATTTTGAAGTAATGCGTATTTATGTCCTCTCATCAGGTGACCAAAATATTCGAGTTTTCTTCGCTTTGGCGTTAACAAAATCTCTGGGTCTTTTCCTATTCTTCGTATTACTTCACAGTTTGTTATTCTTTCAACCCAACTAATGTTCAGCATTCGACGGTAACACCACATCTCGAAACTGTCAATATTTTTCATGTTGTTCTGTTTGAGAGTCCAGGCCTCTACACCGTATAATAGCGTGTTAAATACATAGCCTCTCAGCATTCTTAATCGTAGAGGGATGCTTATATTTCTGTTGCAGAAGAATTTTCTCATCTTTATGAAGGTGGCCCTGGCAATTTCGATACGTCTTTTTATTTCACTGTTTTGGTCTCCAGTTTCGTTTATTAAAGTTCCCAAGTATTTGTAACTTGATATTTTTTCAACTTGAGTGCCGTTTATACTAATATCCGCTGGTTGTGTCATGTTTTTACTGAAGACCATATACTTGGTTTTTTTAATATTGATATTTATACCATAATTGTTGCAAGCAATATTTATGTCTGTAAGTAATCTTTGTAATTCTTCTACTGTTCTTGCAACTAGTACAGTGTCGTCCGCGTATCGAATATTATTTACAATCTCTCCATTAATTACGATTCCTCCGTTTGCTTCTAAAAGGGCTTCCTGACAGATGCTTTCACTATATACATTAAATAACAGAGGTGACAAAATGCATCCCTGTCGTACTCCTCTCCGTAGTTCTATTGCTTGTGATGTTTCAGTTTCTATTTTGATGTTAGCTTTCTGATTCCAATATAGATTGAGAATTATTCGCAGATCTTTATTATCTATGTCCTTCCTTTCAAGAATCTCTCTAAGCTTATCATGGCGTACTCTGTCAAACGCTTTTTCAAAATCGATAAAACACGTATGTACCTCCTGATTAACGTCTAGGCATCTTTGTGTGAGAACATTCAAACCGAAGAGAGCTTCTCGAGCACCAAGCCCTTTTCTGAACCCCATCTGTGTATTACTAATATCTGACTCCAACTTTTGATAAACTCGGTTGTGGATGATTTTTAGAAATATCTTTAGTAGGTGGCTCATTAAAGATATTGTTCGATGTTCTGAACATTCTTTAGCATTAGATTTCTTTGGCAGTGTAACGAATGTAGACAACAGCCACTCTTGAGGTATAATGCCAGTATTGTATATTGTATTAAATAAGTGCAATATTATACCTATTGATTCATCATTTAAGAGCTTTAGCAATTCGGTAGGAACCTCAACCGGTCTATTTGCCTTCCCAGTTTTGGAATTTTTAAGTGCTATTTCTACTTCACATTTTAGAATTTCAGGTCCCGTTTCGCCATATATCAGAACAATGTTATTTCTGTTGTCCTCAAATAATTCTCTTATGTATTCACTCCATCTATTAATTTTCTCTGTTAAATCTATAATAATTTTCCATCTTTGTTCTTAAGCAAACTTATTTGACGTCTTCTTTGGGTTCCTGTAATTTCCCTTACTTTTTTATGTATATTGAACATGTCATACTTTCTTTCATAGTTTTCCATTTCTACACATTGTTCTGTAATCCATGATTCTTTGGCATTTTTTATTCTTTGCTTTATGTTCTTATCAACCTCTTTGTATTTTTCTGCATTATTCTTCATTTTACGTCTTTCATCCATTAGTTCTAGAATGTCTGGTGTCATCCACACCTTATGTTTCTTTGCAGATTTGGTTAGGTGTTTGGTGTTTCTTTCCCGTAGTTCTTATTATAGTATTTATATACTTAAGTTTTTCATCTATGTTGTCTGTTCTGCGGATTTGGCTTTCTGCTACACTGAGGCTGGTGTTTTATTTCTTCTCGCACTGTTTGTCGTAGATGTTAATTTTTGAGCTGGCTTAAGTCTAATGCTGGAATGATGGCTTTTCTTATTTTCTTTGGTCTAGCTTCTATCACAGATACTACTGGATTATGATCCGAACCGATATCAGCTCCAGGGAAAGCTTTAGTAGATTTTACGGCATTACGGTATCTTTTTGTCACCAATATGTAATCTATTTGGTTTCTGACCACTTTTTCTTGTGTATGTTGAGGTGACGTCCACGTATATAGTCGCCTTGGGGGTAGTTTAAAGAATGTATTAGTTATTATTAAATCTTCGCTTTGACAAAACTGAACTAAACGATCATCCCTTTCATTTCTATTACCTAAGCCATATTCACCGACATTTTCTCCAACTTTACTCTGACCTACCTTGGCGTTCAGTATTGTTTAATTTAGTTTAAACGACGATATCGTTGGCCCAAGTATTTTGAAAGCTGAAATTGTACACGCTATCAAACTATTAAAAAGTAACAAAACCCCAGAACCAGATGATATGTATGTACACAGAAACAATCAAGTTACTTAATGAAGAAAACGTAGACATTATTGTCAAGCTCTTTAACGACATCTACGACGCGGGCCAGATTCCAAAACATTGGCTTCGATCTACATTTATTGCCCTACCAAAAACACCACGTGCGAACTTCTGCAAGGACCACCGACTAATAAGCCTAATGAGTCACTTTTTAAAAATTTTCCTGAGAATACTTTACACTAGATTGTTTAAGAAATGTGAAGAGATCAGTGGATGGAGTCAGTTTGTTTTCAAAAATGGACTTGGCACGAGAGAAGCGATCTTTAGTATGCAAACATTAATAGAGAATTGTTTAGATCAAAGAAAGGATGTTTTTGTCTTTTTCATCGATTACGAGAAAGCATTCGATAAGGTAAAACACGAATTGATCATAAAATACCTACAAGAGTTGGGATTAGATGCCAAGGATATAAGAATTATCGCCAATCTGTATTGGAACCAGACATCAACAGTACGTCTTCAAAATTTCAACAAAACAGAAGATTTCTCCATTAAAAAAGGAGTAAGGCAAAGTTGTATACTGTCTCCAAATGCTGTTCAATTTATACGTAGAAAAAGCCTTCGTAGAAGCACATTAGGTATGCCGATGATACAGCCATCTGCAATGCCTTTTAAATGATCTAACTCTTGCAAGTGAAGCTCAGGGTTTGAAAATAAATATCAAGAAGACAAAAACAATGATTATAAGTAGAAACGATTACCCCAACGCAAAGATATATGTCTCTGGAGAAGAAATCGAACAAGACAAGTAATTCAAATACTTGGGTTGTTTGCTGAACGAGGGTTGAGACCCCGAGAATGAAATAAAGAGCAGAGTTGAACAAGCCAGAAATGCTTTTTTGAGGCTTTGTAAGTTTCTGACTGATCGCAAATTGGACTTCAACCTCCGATACAAGATGCTTAAGTGTTACGTGTGGCCTGTTCTCCTATACGAAATGGAAGCATGGACGTTAAAAGCCAGTTCCATTAACCAACTGGAAGTGTTTGAAATGTGGTGCCTGCATCAAACGCTCAGAATATCATGAATGGACAGGGTCAGAAATGAGGAAGTACTCAGAAGAGCGGGCTTACAGGCTAGGGAACTTTTTAGTTATGTAAAAAGTAAGAAGACTGCATACTTGGGGCACATATTACGAGGAGAAAGATACACTTTTCAGCAACTGATACTCGAAGGGAAGATGGAGGGTAGGAGAGGTCTGGGACGTAAAAAATGTCATGGCTGCGCAATATTCGACAATGGACAGGAGTCCACAGCTATGAAATGCTTCGCAATGCTACTAAAAACAAAATTATTTAATCCTGAATATTTAACATCTCACGTGACAAGACGATGTACGGTGGATGCCTACGCAGAAATGCACGGCACCTTAAAAAGAAGAAGACGATATCGTCTCCATAACACTATTGATAGCAATTAAGAATAATGTTGGACTTGTTATAAAACCTTGAGGGATTCCATTATCTAATGTTCTTGTTAAGTCTTTAAAGCCAATTATCCTGATTTCCATTGATCGATTATTTAAAAAATTGTTTAAAAATACTAGTATGTTACCTTGTTTGTATTGTATGCAAATTTTGTTATCGCTTAGATTTTTTAAAATGCAGTGTCTCCAAGTCCTCTCAAAAGTTTGGCTAATATCCTAAAACATTGCAATCAGTTTTTGGCTGTTTGCAAAAGCTTCATTAATTGAAGTTTGTAAAGTAACATAGTTATCTGACGTCGATCTGTCTCTTCGAAAGACACTTTCATAAGGAAAAAGAAGATTATTATTTTCCAATTGTCATATTTGAAGGTTTAATTTTTTTTTGAAGATTTTACACATACTACAAGTAAGTGATATAAGACGGTAAGAAGTGAGCTTATCATTAGGTTTATTTGGCTTGATGATGGGGTATGTACATTATTGGATTTTACAAAACTTTTGTTCAATATTTTATTTAATTAAAATAGTAAGATGTTTTGGTAAAACAGTAAAACATGGCAGAATAAAACTGGCATTAGAGAAGAGAATTAGCTATAACCAATTCGGATTTAGGAGTGACTTAAAAACGAGAGAAACATTGTCCAGTATACTGGACTGATACTGAAGTACTGATACATGCATGCAGAGATTTAAATTAAAATGTATACATTTGTTCAATCTATTCTATAGAGTCTTTGACAAGTTTTGACGTAACAAAATACTAGAAATAATAAAAACACCTCGACTGGACTATAAACATAATGATTACAAACCTATACTGGCATCAAGTGGCAAGAACAAAAGTTGAAGACTCGTAGGATAAAATAAATATAAAGAGAGGAGTCAGACAAGATTGTTTACGATAACCTACTTATATATATCTGGTATTTAGGCTGCACACGCCCTTTCGGTAGGGATCTATGGAGGAGTATCACCGAACCACAAGCCCTTATCTCTTGCCGTACTGCTCCTCCATAGGCCGATCAGATACCAGCATATTCTAGACTAAGCCGCAGATTAATTTAGAATTTTAAACTGCTGCGTTAGCCTTTTTGTTTTCTGTACACCGAGCTGTGAATTGAACTGACATCTCTCGCATTGAAGCGAAGGAGAAGCCTGCCGCCCAGCCCGCTTGGCTATCCGATCGACGATAACCTACTTTACAACTTGTAAGAGGAAATATTCAGGGAAGCCTTAAAAAAGACAACATAAAGTATAATTGTAAATGGTTTAACCGTAAACAATATTAGATATACCGACGTTACCTTAGTGCGGACTAATTGCTAAAAAAACTTATAAAATCAAATAAACAAAATAAAACAAAACTGTGATAAGTATGAATTAAAATTTAACGTTGAAAAATTTAAAGATATGATAGATGGTAGTTGATCATGCTGTACTGGACAGAGTAAAGTAATTTATGTATCTTGGCAGTAATCTCAATTTGAGTTGGAACCGTAGAAATTAAAAGTCAAATAGAACAAGACCGAGCTGCTTTTGTGAAAAAAGGATCGAACTTTGAAGCCACTTAATATAACTTTGCAGTGCTTCTATGTGGAGTGGAGGGGTGGACTCGAAGTGAGGCTTATTTAAACCCTTACAAGTCTTTGGGATGTGAGCATATAAACCACTACTAAGAATAACCTGGATAAACAAAGTTAGAAAGAGGGAGGTCCTTAGATGGCGAAACCAAACAACACAAATGGTCAATATGATAAATATATGCAAACTAAAAGACTTCAGACACATTAGGAGACACTCTAAAAAATGTGAACTTTTGCATCTGATTATTTAGGGAAAGATCCAAGGTAAACATGGTCCTAGTCAAGAATGAACATCACGGCTGAAAAATCTAAGACAGCAGTATCGAAAATCAACTACATCATTACTTACAGCTGCTGTCAATCAAACATATAATAGCCAAGGATTGATAAAGGTTATGGAACTAACAGAAAAAAAAAAGATCATTTAGTTTTTTATTAAAAACATCCAGTATGGCCTGTATGGTACAGAAATCTATGGGACAAGTTCTAAAAGAACTTAAAAAATTTGTAATACAAGATATAAATAGTTAGATACAGGTTTTCTACCCGTTAGTGAGAGCGCCCACCAAAGTGGCGTGGCAGTGGCAAGTAGCAAGTAGCACGCATCTAGCATAATGTAACCAATGAAAACGAATGATTCAGTTTACACCAAAATGACAGTGACGTCATTCATTCTAATCATTCGTTTGGATTGGTTACATTATGCTAGACCCGTGCTACTTGCTGCTTGCCACTGCCCCGCCACTTTGGTGGGCGCTCTCACTAAGTCTACAGACTCGCGGTCTTTACCACAGCAAAATCAGTGCTTAGACAATTGAAAGCTTTAGATTCTTAGTCAAACAAATTGCATTAGTTGTTTATACAGAAAACCTGCAGAAAATGTGGAAATTAGAATAACAAAAGATACAAAAATTATTTAAAAAAGGAAATTTAAGAAATATCCACAAAATTTGCATTTGTAGCATCAAGTGATCCAGGAAGAACAATCTCGTGGTTACAACTGGTCTGATAGATAACTAGGATTAAGCTAATAAAGCAAGAAAATGCCAATATGTCCAGCAGGTAAATTATGTAAAGAGGGAAAAATGATCACATGGATGAAGCAGAGCGAATGGCAGAAAATGTAAATTACGTTATAAGAGTTATAAGAGTTGATAATAAAATATGCTAAGATCATTAACTGAATACATTAATACGCAAAGACGATACTTTTCGCTTTTTCCTATTCTCAAACCATGTGGTTTTCCAGTCGAGAATACAGCCTTTATATTGTGCCTTTTAAAGAAGACCCTCAACTGGTCAATAAAATGATGGGTGCTGTTCTATACCAAAAAAGCGTTACATGTCGGATGATTGTTTCTTTTTTAGAAGCAATAGGCGGGAAATTAGTATTTGTTGATGATAATTCCCTTCCCCACTTTACAAAAATTGTAAATTTCAGGAAGTCATATGGTAAAAGTTAGAAAGATGTAAAAACCCTACTCACAATATTATGTGTGAATTGTGTTACACACTTTAAATCATCAATTAAAGATTGATCATAAATATGCAAATAAAAAGACGAAATCATACAATAAAAACATAAACTTTTCTCTAGTCACTACCAGAACGTACAATGTAACAACTAGATATTCCCCGGCACTGATTATATTCGAAAGTGTGCTATTTTTGAAAAGTCAAACAATATTACTGTACAATAGATTATTTCGCTTGAAATATGCTGTAATAAATTAATCATTTGTTTGATATTGTCAAATATTTGTGTATTCGATAAAATTTGTCATTGTCACAATGGTATTTTGTAATTTTATTAATCGATGTGGTATATGTGTTTTGTAAAGTGTTTCGGCTTCTAAAGTATAGGGTGAGTCAGGTAACACTCAGATTATATTTTTTTCCAAAAGAAATACCAGAAAGTCATAGTTTTTGTATAGAGTCCATTCGACTATACGTCTTATGAAGAAATCGCTAGGATAGTTCGGCTAAAAGGTATAAACGACACAAGCTAAAGATGAATAGACTTTATCTATCTATCTAATCAGCCTTAAACGCCCACTCTTGGGCATAGGCCTCCCCTGTTAATCTCCATTGGTCTCTATTTTGGGTGATCTCCATCCAGTCCTTTTCTGCCGTATTCTTAAGATCGTCAGTCCGTCTCATCTGTGGTCTTTTTCTTTTTCTTTCCTTTTCCCATGGTCTTCAGTGTAAAATTCGCTTATTCCATCTTTTATCTTTTTGCCGGAGAGTGTAACCGGCGAAGTTCCATTTAAGTATTGCAACCTATCTTGATACATCGTTTACCTTTGTTTTTTCTCTGATCCATGAGTTTCTTTTCCTGTCTTTAAGACCAATACCCAGCATCTGTCTTTCCATTGCACTTTGTGTTTTGGATGTCCTGTTCATCTCTAGACCTACGTCTGTCGCTTTTCTATCTAGTTCCTCAACCATCTTTTGTAACTCTTCCTTCTTATCTGTTATCAGGACTATATCGTCTGCATATCTCAAGTGGTTCAAGAGCTCTCCATTTATTCTTATTCCGTATGTATCCCATTCTAATTTTTTAAATATGTCTTCCATAGCCTGATTGAACAATTTTGGTGATATTGTGTTTCCCTGCCTGATTCCTCTTTCGAATTTTATTGGTTCTGTAGCGTGTTCGTTGTCAATTTTATTGTGGTACTCGCAGTTTTGTATATGTTTGTTATTAGCTCCGTGTACCTGTAATCAATTCTGCCGTTCTGTAGTGAGTTTTTGATGGCCCAATGTTCTATGCTGTCAAACCCCTTTCGGAAGTCTATGAATGCCATGTATAATGGGATTACTCGTTCGACTTTTGAATCAGTATTTTTACTGTTAGCAGATGGCCGCTAGTACTAAAACCCTTTCGGAATACCGCTTGTTCTCTTGCTTAGTATTCGTCAAGCTTAGTTGTTAGTCCGAATAGACTGCCTGCTATAAATCTTGTGATATGCAATATAACTGTTGGATATAGTGTCCCCAAGGGGATCTTATCATCTCTTGTGTAGTCTATGAGCACAAAAATGAGTGGAAAGTGAGACAGAAAAATCACAAGTTTAAGTCCTAGATAAGTTCTAGACTATACCGATTGTTTCAGATGTACCGGAAAGTCATGGAAAGCACTAAAAGCGGTCTGAGAAAGCGGGTGGCGACTTCTGCTCAAAAATCAAGAGTAGACTAGCAATTGCCCGAACCGCAACAGCTGAACTGATTAAAATATGTCAAGAAATACTAAGCTCAGGTTTGTCAATGCCCTAATGCTTCCCATTGCTTTATACGCAGCTGAAACATGGACTCTCAAAAAAATCGATAGTATTAAGACCTATAGAAGAATAAGACGCGTGTACTGGATAAAACAGAGAATCAACCTGTCAATTCTGCAAGAGACTCATATAAAAAAGGCAATAAAAAAGTAAATCTAGCATACCCAATTTACTTTGACCACATAGCTAGAAGAAGGCCGAAGACCAAGAGTAAGATCTCCAACACAATCTTCTTCTTCTTTTGGCATCATAACCCTGGATGGGTCTTTGCCTGTCTGGCTATTTCCTTCCATTCAGATCTCTCTTGTGCCCTTCTTCTCCATTTTCCTATGTTCATTGTTTTCAGGTCGTCTTCCACGTCATCCAACCATCTCGTTCTGGGCCTTTCTTTTTTTCACCTTCCTATGGGCTTTCATTGTAACATTTTTTTGTTGACATCTCCAACACGATGGGCAGACCAAATAAAGAATCTTGTTGAAAACTCTCTACATGACCTATAGTATAAAATATCCTCTCTTCCAATACTGGCGGTTTTTACGATTCTGAAAAAACCGACAATGTGCCACTAGCTAATGGTTGCCATTCACTGTATAACTTACCCTAACGCACTTTGTCGTACTAGTTGATCACCCTGTATATTCACTATATTCTGATTCAGCACAAACAAAAAGAAAAAAGTTAAAAAATACGGTTCTGAATTTTAAAATAAATAAATTGTCAATCCTATTTTCATTATTCCCGAAATAATCGCTTTATATTATTTAATTTATACAGAATAACAATGTAAAACTTATTAATTTAAAAATCGTTTTGGCAAATTATTTACAACACATTGTGATTTTCATCACGATTTTTAATGGCAGCCGCTAGTGAAATATGTTTTCTAAACATACAGTTAACTGCTGGTAATTGAAAATTGATTTTATTATAATAATCAGACAAACAATAGAATTATTTAACATGTGAAACACGGTCGATAATATTTAATGTTACATTTATCGACAGCGTTTAATTTAGTTAGCTGTGATATATAATTTATATGGTCTTAGTCTCTTATGAGCATCATTTTCTCGTAAAAAGTTAAACGAACTCAAAATGTTTTAATTTGTATTCGGGGATGAATAGTTGGCTGCGACAAGTGTTATTGCAGACTTCTTACGTACTAAACATCGTCCTGTGCTTTTTGCCATCGGCATATCAATGCCTATAACCAGTGTGTAATAGTGTACTACTTCAGTATTTAAAATTCCAATTTATTATTTACTTCCAAATCAAATTTTCAAACTTCTCAGCAAATAAGTTTATAAAAATATATAACATAAAATTTTTGTTGGAATTGCAAACTTTTTCGCAATGATCTCTTCCCCAACGATCAATTCCATAACTAGGAATTTCAAATCTTGTTTACGTTTGATATTCATATTCGGGTTGGAAAGGAAAGCATCCACTTTATTTGTTTTTCTTATAATGAAAACAGAAATGAAGGCAGTAAAAATATGACACTGTAGCAAGAACACAGTCGTCCTGTAGGTATAACAGGAGCTTTTTTTTATTTTTAAATTTAATATTGTCAATTAATAACATTACTAGAATCCAGATATTTTTGTGGTTTATGTTGGATCTTAGTTACAGATACACATAAATATATAGATATAAATTTATCATCATGGTAATCTGCCATAATAGCTTCGCTTATCGTTTCTGTCCGAATCTATAAAGGCCCAGAGGTTATAGATCCGGCAACAGAAACGATAAGGGAAGCTATTATGGCAGCTTACAAGCAAAATTGTCCAGAAACGATAAGTGAAGCTATTATGGCAGCTTGCCAGGAAAACTGTCCAGTTTAAACAAGGAAAAGTACAGGCAGTAATACAGTCTGGTGGAACAACGGTTTAAAGAGGATTAGGTCGAAAGTGGGAAGCCTATTTAATAAAGCCAAAAGTGAGCAACATTAGGATTCGTACAGGTTTAAGCAAACACTATAGAATAAAGAAATTCGGAAAGCTAAAAGGAAATCATAAAGAGAGTTTTGCGAGGAGATTATAGATATCCCGGCATGTTCTCGAATTAATAAAGTCCTCGCAAAGGATGGTGCTACAACGAAAGAAGTGGGTTTTCAAAAGAAAACTGTTGGCAAATTTACGGACACCAAAGAGGAAGTCTTAGAGAACTGATAATCACTCACTTTCCGAGCTCAACAATTCTGAATGATGCAAATAAGCAAACCAATATAGACGAAAGTCTTACTAGGCCAAGGTCTACAGATTGGAAAATAGCCAGAGTAATGATACGACCAAAAAGATTTAGATGGGCTATAAATAAGTTTCGGTCATATAAGTCTCCAGGATTAGATTGATTAGAGGTATTGATACCACACCTATGCAAGCTCCTCAAAGCCAGTTTAGCACGGGGGTCGTACCGGAAACATGGTAAAAGATTAAACTCATATACTTGCCTAAGATAGGTAAAGTATCAGACCTAACACCAAAGTCATATAGACCGATAAGCCTATCTTATTTTCTATTAAAAACGCTGGAAAGGTTTTTTGATAGGTACATCACAGACGAAGTGCTAAAAGATAATCCTCTAAGCAATCATCAGTATGCATACAAACCTAGTAAATCTACGAACTCTGCGTTGGATGATCTAATTAAGCTTATCTCAAAGTCAATGGAAGACAAAGAATTTTCTGTTCAGTTGCCATCTTCACAGATAGTGACGCAACGCTTAAGGCACTCAATTCGGTAGAGGTCAATTCTAAGCTAGTATGGGATTGCGTGTGTGGCCTAAATAAACTAGGAGACCGTAGCAAGATTACGATAGCCTGGGTACCGGAGCTGGAGGGTCATAAGGGCAATGAAGTGGTCAAACAAAGCTCATCAATGCCATTCATTGAACCGGAACCCTTTTGCGGCGTTGCAAAGTCAGCAACAAGAACGGTTTAAGGAAGTGGGTAGCTCACAAATCTCTGGAACGGTGCTGGAATTCACCAGAAAAAGACAGTCAAAATAGTTCATAATAGAACATTTGCCAAAATTTATGGCAGCCTAAAAAGCAAAGACAGGAAAACAGTCAAAGCCACAGTAGGTAGTTCAACAGGGTACTGTAACCTGAATATGCACTTAAAGCTGATGGAATTATCAAATGATGAACTGTGCAGATTCGGTCACCTCGAAAAAGAAACAGAAGAGCACATTTTATGTCAGTGTGATAGTCTGGAAAATATGCAGTTCTTTGCATTAGGAAAAGTAAATCCACCGGCAAATAGCTACATGGAAGGTACAGTCTCGACACTCCTAGAGTTTATAAAACTACTAAAACTGTACTAGAACTAGTTCTAAACTAAAACGTTGAAAATATAGTTATAATATTGGGTAGCAAGAATTCGTTTATTTTAATACCTTTTCCCTAGAATCTCGTAAACAATCTAATAATTCTCATCGGTTAAAGGAATGCCTTTAAGAGCTAAAGGTTCTTAACTAATAGACGTAATAAGAAACCGGAATTTTTTCACCATGACATTAGCCTTTCCACAATCAGTCCCGTTCAATTGCACAGTCGAAGTGTATTTGTATTTTATGTGTGTTTTTGTATTAAATCCCTTTATAAAATATAATTAGGACCAACCTTGGTGCCACCAGCTGGCAGAAAAGATGGATAATTTTCTTGATATTTTTCCCGGCTATGTTTTCAATTTTTAAATGAGGTCTCGTTTGAAAAGTTATTTATTTCTGTATTAGGTTTTCGCCGCCACCGTAAAGCCAATTCAGCATTTAGGTCGTTCTTTAGAAGTTTGATCAACAACTTTCATTTAAAGGAAGTTATTGACATGGACTGACATGGAATAAACTCTTCTACGTTTGCTAAATTGCTAAATAGTTTATTAGAAGTAATATGTATGAGGTTTCAACAATATAATTTAATATTTTCACAACATGGAAGTTACAAGAAACTTTTTTAGTCAATTTATTGTTTTTACTTTTTCGAAATTTTTAAGTGGGCAAGTTCTTGGTAGAAAATTAATGAATAATGTTAATTTATAAAAAAATTTATATAAAAATGATTGCACGTCAAATGCCACGTTGTGGGGTTGCCAAATGGTTTTGGCAACCCCACAGCGTTGCCAAATGGTTTTGGCAACCCCACAGCGTTGCCAAAACATCAGAATAGTTAGTAAGTGAGGAATTTTCAAAATGTCAACTATTTGTCAAACTATTATATTAACAGTAAATACAGTTAGAACTAAAAATTAAGGCAAATATCGAGCACAAGTTTAATCAAATCTTGCCCAAGTACTTTAGCTTAATATAGCATCTTCAGGGGCATCTGAAATAAGCCAAAAAACGTTTTTTAGATGAAAGAAATTAATTCATCATCATCATCATCATCCAGCCTCTATTTATCACGTCCACTGCTGGACATAGGCCTCCCTTAAACTCCTCCATTCCTCACGATTTTATGCTCTTTGTTGACAATTTTTAGTGATACGCCTGATGTCGTCGGCCCAACATGTAGGTGGTCTTCCTCTACTGCGTTTGTCTGCTCTTGGCCTCCAATTTGTAATTTTGCTCTTCCATCGTGAATCGTGCATTCTCGCTACATGGCCTGCCCAGTTCCATTTTAGTTCCGCTATGCGTTCCACAACATAAGTAATTCTCGTCCTTCTTCGCAGATCTTCGTTTCTTATTCGGTCCCTCAACGTCACTCCCAGCATAGACCGTTCCATTCGTCTCTGTGCCACTCTCAGTTTCGAAGCCGTGGTCTTGGTTAAAGTCATAGTTTCCGCCCTATAGGTCATGACCGGTAATACGCATTGGTCAAACACTTTTCTTTTGAGGCTGATTGGTATGTTGGCCCTAAGTGTGTCTCGCAGTTTTCCAAAGGCTGCCCATGTTAAAGTAATTCGTCTTTGGATCTCACATGTTTGGTTATCCCTGCTGATTCTTATTTCATGACCCAAATACGTATATTTCTCCACCAGTTCTACCAGTTTTTTTTGAATAGTCAAATGGTTATTGGGGACCAAATTTGTCATAAACTTAGTTTTGGTCAAGTTCATTCTCAGGCTTACCTTCGAACATGCAAAATCCAATTCGTTTAACATATCTGTAGCTTCTCCTAAATTATCTGTGATAAGGACAATGTCATCTGCGAAAAGGAGATGGTTAAGCATTTCTCCGTCTATCGTTACTCCTCTGTGGTCCCAATTGATCATCTTAAAGGCATATTCTAATGCCGTTATGAATAATTTCGGCGACAATGTATCTCCTTGCCTTATTCCACGATTTATTTTTATTGGTCGGGTTTTATTGTCTATTTTAGCAGTCATAGTAGCATTTTTGTAAATATTATAAATAAGCTCACTATACCTATGGTCAATCCTGCTGTCATTCATTGCTTCTATAAGGCTGTCTAATTCGATCGTGTCGAACGCTTTATGAAAATCTATGAAAGTGAGAACAAGAGGTTTGTTATATTCTATAGATTTTTCAATGAGTGTCTTTACTGTGTGGAGGTGATCATTGGTACCATAATTTGAGCGGAATCCTGCGGAAATTAATTAACTTCGATAAAAACTCATAATAAACATAAAAAAGTTATTAAAAGTTTTTTGTGATTAACGTTTTAGACTTACTTCGTCAAACTAATATAGGCTATCTAGCAAGCGTAGAATGTGATAAACATGAATGTTAACATACAATTGTACAAAACACTACACTAAGACAAGGAAAAATAATTTAAAATTAATTAAAATAGTTCTACGCTCTACATTCTTTGTCGGTAAGAGGAGAGACAATGGTGTTTACCGGAAATGCTAAGGTGACATGTGACCTATGACATCTTTGACGGGCAGTCACAGTCATGGATATGTGATCTGCACATATTAAAATTTTGTGTAAGTAAACTGAGATTGACTAAAGGTCCAACTAAAACCATTATAGAAAATCAGCTTATGAAATATGACATATAGAATATTTTGATTTAACTAGATTGCATAATCCAGATTTCACACTCACAACCGTCTGTAATAATAAGGTTGTAAGTTTGAGAGTGAATGAAGTGTACATAAAGTGTGAATGAAAGAAATAAACTAAACTTGTCAAAGCTTGTCTTTAAGATGCCAGTAAAGGTTTAATAACTATCTAAGTACATAATTAAATTAATTTTTATTCATCAAAATCAATTATTCGCCTTTTTGTCAAAATTTAAAATGTAAAGTTGAAAAATCTTTCAAATCAAAGGCCCTTGTTTCATTATACACTACAGTATATTTATCGTTTGAACCATTTGCACATTGGTAAGTGCAATATAAGTTATTTGAACTTTCAGATAATGAATTAGTTTTAAGAAGGATTTCTACATCTTTTTCTTTTTTTTACTTATATGATTCACTAATGGCATAGAGTTCACTGTACTGTACACTCCCAGCAAATTGCATCCTTTTTGTATAGCTTTAAACGTACTAGAATCACCACAGTAGGTATTTTTAGCTTCAACGTCTTTATTACTTTCATTTGAAAATGAAAAACTGCAGCATACATCAAATCAAAAGTTTTCAGTCTTTTTCTAAAACTTTAACTGTAGCTGAAGATGTAAACACTTTGTAGTAGTCCTCTGGTTCAACTATTATTTTTTTTTACATATTTTTTGAAAACGTCCAAATACTCTATCAGGGGGCATATAGTTATGTCTCCTGACTTTAAAGGAACGCTAAATATGACTAAATGCTTTGAAAATCTGCACATAACTAAGTAAAAACTCCAAAACATTTTGATTTTTATTTTGTCCACTGCAACCATCAGAAAATGGTTGACGTGTCAATGATTTCGCTGGAACGAAAAGTGAGAAGTTTTTTGAATACGAAGTTTTTCTGAGCTGTAGCAGTTTTATGTGAGTAGATTTCATCAAAAAGCTACTTACACCATAAGGAGTCAATTACTAGGAGCTACTTACAAACATCACCTTCATGGGAACAAACAATGCGGGGATCTGGATGAGCTTCTTCACTATTTCTTGCGAATTTCTTAAGATTCTGGCCCCAAAGGTCTTCATTTTTCTCTCACTTCCTCTTATTGGCACTATTAATGTCTTATACAGATACTAAAAAATCACTTGTTACAAAATCTAAACTCATTATATACTTTATAACATACGTTTCCATTTAAATTCACTTTATAGTTCTTCTGGATCTTATGTTGTTCTCCGATCTTTTTATTTTACTGTTAAATTCTTTTTTTATTGTTATGAAAAAATGTTTATATCGTCAAAGTTCAGTACATTGGTTTTTGGTTTTTGTCGCTGAATTCGTTTTAACCTTAGTTTAATATCTGCTACAAGTCGTTGATGATTAGATCCAAAATATGCCCCAGGAAATGTAGTGACTTTCTTGAGGACTCAGGGTTATTGCCATCATTAAATGGGGCTTTCCAAGTGTATATTTTTCGCTTGTATAGTTAATACCAGGTGTTTACAATGATCATGTCGTTTTTTTTACAAAATTCATACAATATCTGTCTTCGATCGTTAGGTTGTCCTGGAAGACCAACTTCTCGACTTCATCGTCATATTTTTTATCTGCAGTTGGGGCACAGATTTGAAATATGTTAATTTTAAAATGTTGAGAAATTCTTTGGAGTAATATTATTCTATCCGAGACTGATACGAAATTGGTCACATATTTACTCAATTCTGATGTTACTAATATACCCATACCATTTTTGTGATGCGGGTTTTTTGTGCTGTTACCGGAATAATATAAGACACTTCCGTCCTTTTTACAGGATCCTAACCCTGGTTATCTCATTTTGCTGATTCCCAGTAGGTCTATTTTCATTCTTGTCATTTCTTAAATTGCGTTGTCAAGTTTCCCAGCCGCAAATAGACTTCTAACATTCCATGTGTACATTCTTAAATTAGATTTCTTTATTTTTAGGATTTCTTCAAAAATTTTCTACTTTTTATATCCAACTAAAACCTCAGAATGTGAAAAAAATGCCTTAAGCCCTTTTGGAATCCACCTCTTCAATTTAACAATGATTTCAATCCATCCCACAAATTAAAGACGTACATTTTAAGTGATTTTTTGAATAGATTTTGTTTAGACTATTTATTGATATTATTCATTTTTAAATTTTGGAACTTTAGTAGTAGTGATATATTGTATCATGTATAAAGTATTATATTATCATAATGAGTTTTAAAAACTTACGTTGCTAATGAAATTTTGTATTTTAAACTCCGGTTCTGCTAATAAATTTTGCTAGTTTCATATTCCGCGCTCCAAGATCATAAATCTATTTTTTCCCTTTATCAGGCACTTTATTAACTGAAATAAATTAAACGGATTTTTTTTTCAGGAACAATACAGTATTATGTACAAAAAGTTAATTAAATCTAACATTTTTGCTTCACCTACGAGAATGAATGCTAAAGTGAAACGGTAGATTAATTTTTTAGCTTCTCGTGTAAATCTCCATCCTGTATTCGCATCTTGTTTTGCCGTCGGGTATTTTTTGACCGGTTTTTATTCGTACTTCTCACCTTTATATCATAATGCTCTCTGAATAGTGACAAAATTACTATTCATAAACGTTATTGCAAAACTGAAACTACGGAGATGTTTGTTTAGGTAACATTATATAAAAAATGCAACAACATTTAAAAATAAAATATTTTAAGGCTGTATTTAAAAATGACTGAGGCAACTTTCTACAATTTCACATTAGATTATAAGGTAGCGTGTAATAAACATTTTAAAAATCCATTCTATGAAAAAACAAAACAAATAATAGTATGCTAGGTTCTACATTGAAATTTTTTTTTTGAAAACGAAAGTAAAAACAAATAATTTAATTTATTCAAGACAAGGTAAGATGATGAATCAACCAAATATTCAAATTTATAAAAAGGGTCATCCAAAACTTTTTACATATCCATATATTGCCTGTCTTAATTATTTTTCTTTATCGTTTCTTTATTTCTCTTTTTTGTTATTTTTTTCATATAAATGTAAATTTAAATTTGGCGTAACAGCTTCCCTTAAAATGTTAAATTTTTATTATATGCTTTTTTCTCTCCCTTTTTTTAGTAGAAAGGTATAACAATCTTCAATAGATACAAAGAAGGTTTCACCAGTCTCTTTGGCTCAGGATCAGCATATTTATATAATACATAACATATAAAATGTTGCAATCTTTCGATTGATCTTTTTCTTTTTTCTTTTCTTATGTTTTTAGACAATTGCTTTATTCTCTCATTAATATATCTCCTTTATACCTCTATCACATGCAGATGAATACAACCATGGTGCCGCAGAGACACTCCAATAGACACATGCTCCTCTTAATAGACTAGTTTTGACACCTCGTAACAAATGCTGCTTGTAGATTGGTATCTCTACTGCCCTAATTTAGACTGGTCTCAATTAAAGAACGACTGATTGCACAATATTGTGTTTGGGCCTCTACTTTCGGATTTTAATCCCCTAATATTGGGTATTACCTTCCACAGCGCAACTGCACTCTTCTTTGCCTTCTGGGCTACCATTCGTATATGCTCCTCTATGCGCCATATTGTTGTAGCGTCACTTCCAGATATTTGATACATTTCTTTGACGTCAGACGTGCCTCTACACATTGGAGCTTCATACCTTGTTACACCAATTGTCGAGACGAAAATGCCACTGAACCTCTTAAAAATCATACAAACAAGCTGAATTTTGAAAAGAATATAAAGTTGATGGATTCGACCGTTACTTGATGGAAATTCATTTTATGTAACAATAAAACACTGAAAACTTTGTTTTCAAACTTCCACAAAATTGATTTTAACTATTATCACTACAGCTGTTTCGGCTGATTGCCTTTCCCAAGTGATCTATTTTTGGCATGCGTTTACAATTTATAGTCTGTAATGAAATGGGTGAGGAGGGGAGAACTGTCTGTCTAAGTTGGTCATTCAAAATTATATCTGTGTTTTTTAATTTGTTGATTTTCATAGATTTTAACAAAGATAGCTTAAGGCCTTTATTTTGAATGTGAATAATTTTAAATTTGACATTAAAAGAATGATTATGATCTAGAAGGTAAAGTACGTATGTCGAATCTGTTTTTCTATTATTGAAAGCCCTTTTATGTTCTGCTATTCGTTTATTAAAGTTTGTACCAGTTTGACCGATGTACTTTTTTGGGCCGTCGCCACATTGAAGTTTGTACACACCACTATTTAAGTGTTTTTTATTTTGGTTCTTGTTATTTTTAATATATTTGCCTAGGTTGTTATTTGTTCGGAAAGCTGGTGTTATTCCTTTCTTTTTTATGTGTTTGGCTATTTTGTTGTTATTTTGCCTGTATATGTAATCGATCAGAAGGTACTGGGTTTTTTCGCTGGTGGTGGAAATACGAATTTCAGAGCTTTCTTGTGTAGTTTTTGATTTAACATTTTATTAACTGTTTGTTCGTTGTATCCATTGTTTCGCAAAGGTGCGAAAGGCGTTCGCAGTACTCGTTTGGACGGCGTTCGTGATGGTTGTATCATTTGTACGTTCAGAATGTGGAGTGACGAACAATCACTAGAACTTATTAGCTTATACCAAGAAAACCCCGGTATTTGGGATCCAAAAAAACCTAATTATTTTAAGAAAAATCTAAAAAAGATGCATGGAGTAATATCGCATTTTATTTGGGAAGAGATACAGAAGAATGTAAAATCAAGATTATCAGTTTGCTTGCCTCACATCGAAGGGAAAAAGGAAAAGTAAAAAAAGTAAATGTTCCGGAAGAGATGCGGTGAAATTGCAGATATTATGGCAGGATCTTGTCTTGATATTTTAGATGTAATCTTTGTTAATAAATATTTAAAATCAGTAGGCGACATCCGGGTAAAGTTTTTATATTTGCCACTAATTTGCTGAGATTTTAGTTCCACAAGTAAAGTAGATCTTTCCTGACACAACTCAGTTTTCCACCATCGACGCACCGAACGTTTCTTCCGGTCTTCAGTTAATAAATACATACAAATAAAAGCAGCACCTGCTATCACGACCTTGTGTGACGTCCACACTGTTGATGCTAAATTACACGTAATATTACATTACACGTTACACTTGTCTGGACCCGGCTTAAAACTTATTTTTCGATTGCACTAGTAAGTTTTTCAAATTTATTCATTTATAACTTATATTTGTTACCACAACTTAAAATTAAAATTTCATGTCATAGGTTTTAAAAATGGAAATTTTACTACAACTGGTAGAACTGGTAGAGTAGACCTCTTCAAACGGACTCCAGCTGGTGAATTTTACCATTCTTCCATTTGAAGAGGTCTACTCTCCGGACGCTGGTACTCACGTAAAGCATGGGTGTATGTTACCTGAAGTAAAATATAATAAAATATCAAACATCACTAATTTTTAAAAACCATATATGTACTATCTTTGGTAACTTTATTTACTTTAAAGGATTTTTACCCTAATATTTTGGTGGATCAGGCATATTAACCTGCTTTAAATCTGATGATGGAATTATTATTCCCAAAACGTTTGTTAATTTGATGTAGACCTTTTAAGGGTTTTTTAAATATACCCACTTACAAATATTAAACCTCTTTTTTGTGATACATGGTATACAGCCAGCTGCAGCAATTTATTTACCTTGTGGATTTTATGAAATCTTTGGTAAAAAAGCTGTGTTTTGGTATTTTAATATTTTTTCCAGTTTTTTTAATTGTTTATTTATACTGAAAAATTGTGAGTTTTGGTAAATTTTGAACAAAATCACTATTCAAGCGATTACCGTGGTTAAATTTTGGTAAACTGTCTCCATCCCATAGTTGAGATGGTAACGAATCCTAAAGAAAGAGCCCATATAGTATAGATTTGCGTCTTTGAACTATTTTTTACCTATTGTCAAAATTCCAAGCAAATTCAGAAATTTTCTATTTTTACCGTCATATCCTGGACTAAATAATTTTGGCCGAAAACAAACTTTTTCAAATTTTTTAAGTTTACTAAAAATATAAAAGTTAGCACTCGATATCGATTTCATTTATAAGAAGTATTTTACCTAGTTTATATAGCGAAAAGTTGGAACAGCAAAATATATCCGATTTCCACTAAACTTTTAACCAACTTCTTTTGACATGACACTGCAATCGACAAAAAGTTTCGAAACAAATTTTACAGCCTCCTTCAAACTAAGCGGTAAAATTTTATCAAATATTTAGCAAAACTTCTAGGTATTGTTAATAAACTAACTTTGTTAAAATAAGTTTCTGAAAATAATTAGCAAGAATCTGTTCAATGCTTAAAATTTAAAGGGTTTTTTTAATAGTTCCAATTATTTTGCCTTTTACATTTTATAATCTATTTTTAATTTCTATTAACAAAGAAAAAACAAGAAAATTTTCAGTCCAGTTTTATATATTCCTATTTTTAAGAAGCCTAGTCCAAAGTTTGTGTTCCAAACTTTCAAATTCGTATTTGTCCTAAGAAAATATCTCTCACAGTTTGGAGATGGATTTGATCGTGTGGCAGAAATCAGGTATCTTTTTTGTGATTAAATTCTAAAGTAATTAAGTTCAGTAGTAATTTTTTGTAAGTTTGGTAGTATCTCCAACTTGTAAAAATAATTTGTAAACGAATAGGACATATGTAAGTTTTTATTCTTTATTATTTTGATATAAATCTTTTCAACTATTTTTATCGTAAGTGTTTATGTATTGTCTGATTTCGTAACTATTTGTGTTGAGACAACAATAAATGTTTAATTTATTTTACTCTAACCATTTTGTTTATTTCTCATTTTAGAAAAGTCTCCTAACCCCTTTTGTGTTTATTTTTTAAGACAAATAAGGAGACCCCAAGAAGTAAGAGACATAAGGAGAGAATATGTGAAGAAGTCAGAAGAAGAGTCATAAAAGGACTGGCAGAAGGATAAGAAAAGAAAGAAACTGACATGGGATAAGATGGTACAAGAGGAATGAGTATGATAAATAGAAAGACAAAAAATGAGGAGGTGGAAAATTGTTTGGTATGGTATGTGTTAGTGGGTGATTATTAAGGAAGTTGTTAAATGTTAGATGCTAGTGAGGTGGTTGGGAAAAGCTTTTCGCATCCTAATTTCCAGCGTTTTCTGTCGAAGCAATCTTCAGTTGTTAGATCTCTGGCGGTCATTGCATCGTCGACATCGTCTCTCCAGGATCGTCTTGGTCTACCTCGTTTTCTTCTAGTTGGCGGAGTCCATTCTTCTATTTTTTTTGGCCATCTATTTTCCGGCATTCTCTGAAGGTGTCCATACCAGTTAAGTCTTTTGGCTTCGATTGTGTCTATTATGTCAAGATCGATTTCCATTTCTCTCCGAATATCTTCGTTTCTCACCCTATCTAGTCTAGTGAGCTGGCAACATCGTCTCCAGTAGTTCATTTCCA
The DNA here is from genome assembly GCA_918026665.1 of Diabrotica balteata. Lineage (NCBI taxonomy): Eukaryota > Metazoa > Arthropoda > Insecta > Coleoptera > Chrysomelidae > Diabrotica > Diabrotica balteata. Next base: position 160,420,390 of record OU898279.1, on the reverse strand, counting down.
TGGCCTTAATTTTTGATTTGTTTCTTTGGTTTATTTCCCAGAGTTCGGCGCCATACAGTCCAATACTTTCTATTATTGTTTTATAAATTCTTCTTTTATTTTCTTTTGTTATTTTTTTATTCCATAATAGTCCGTGTAGCTGTCTGGTGGCTGATCTTGCTTGGCCAATCCTGGAATGTATTTCTTCGCTACTTCCTGCTTTTGATGTTATTTGGACTCCCAAGTACTTAAAATTGTCTGTTGGTTTTATAGTTCCCATTTCTATTTGTAGGCTTTCTGGTTGTTCTCCTACAACTAAGTACTCAGTTTTTTGTATATTAATTGTGAGGCCCCATTTGGTGTACTCATCTTCCAGTTTTCTAAGCATGTAGCTTATATCACTCTCGTCTTCAGCTAGAATGGCTTGGTCATCAGCGAAATGTATCGTGTACAATCTATCATCTCCGATTGGGATGCCCATATTGCAGCACTTTCTTCTCCACAGTGAGAGTGCCTCATTTAGATATATTTTGAAGAGTGTAGGTGCTATGCAGCAGCCTTGCTTTAGGCCCTTACTAATAGGAATTTCTCTGGTTAATCTATTTCCAGTTTTAATGTTTGCCGTCATATTTTTGTAGAGCTGTTGTACTGCTTGTATATTTTTTTTGCTTATTCCTTGTTTTTCCATTGCTACCCAAAGCATTGAAAGTGGTACACTATCGTATGCCTTTGTCAGATCTATAAAGACTATATGAGTTGAAAGGTTGTGGGCTAATCTTTTTTCGATAACTTGCTTTAGAGAGAATATACTGTCCATGCAGGATCTGCCTGCACGAAAGCCATTCTGTTCTTCTACATCTGTCATCTCTTTTTCAATTTTATTTTTTATTATTTTTCCATATAGTCTTGAGAGTGAATTTATGACACTGAGCCCCCTATAGTTTGAACAATTCTTTCTATCTCCTTTTTTGTATATGTTGTTAATATGTGCTTTTGTCCACTCCGGTGGTAAGTCGTGTCCATTATAGAATAAGGTGAGGCAATATAAGTAAAAGATGAAATTTAGATGCAATTATTGGAATGTGGATTAGTTTCTCTCCCAAGATTTCAACCCACATAGTAATACCTTATGTGGTAGGCAAAATATATTCGTTACAAGGTTCCATAGGACTTTGTAATCTGCGAAACAATCTGAAGACATTAAAAAAATGCCTGTTATTAAAAAAATTATTGTCTACGACGATTTAATCAGAATGCATTCCACTGTATGGAAAATCGATATTAATTGGGATGTATCTAATTGGGGCACACAAATAAAATGAGACATTAAGCTGCCTAATTCCTGTCACTTAGAATTTATTAAGAAAAAGCTGTTTATTTTTAACAAAAAAGACGAAAATTTTGTAGTCCAAGGTAAATCCAATTGCTGCAATGACGTTGGAAAATATAAAAGCATTTGTAAGACAAATGTTTCTCTTTCTTCAATGGCTCCTGAGAAATTACCATAGTAAAAAATAAATGGGGTTAAAGAAACTATTAATACGATTTTTCCTTCAAACACCACAATTTCTGAACTAAATATTTACAAAAAACAGTTAAAAAAAGATTCTACCCCACCAACAGAAATCGTTGATGGTCTGAACAGTTGTCAAAATACCAAAATTTACTCTCTTTTCGTTCGAGTATGATTATTTTGATTTATTTTTATTTAAACATTTTCTTTTTATTATTAAAATTGTGAAAGCTTTAGGTTCGTAAATATATTTCTTTATGTGTTTGTTATTAAACAAAATATGGTTTTTACTTTTGTTTTAGATGTTTATTTGCAAACCTGGTTATCTTTAATAAACATTTTTTTTCTAAAAATCTGTAAATGTGTGAGGCTAGAAGTTTTTAATTTCCATTGCTGAAAACTCTAAGCAACATTAACAAAACTTATTGTTATGTCGTGTATGGTATAAAACTCTTTATGTTGTGAGCTGAACACTACTCTGCCATTAACTTACTTTTTAGCAAACATCAAGTTTTGGAAATAATGGCCTCAATAATTATTAGATCAAAAGTCAGAATATTAATTTTTTTTATAACGCTTCTCTGGCCACATTTTATAATAAGCATAGTTATAGTTTACACACGCTTCTTCAAAGAGAAGTCGATGCAATTATTTATACATTACTTGCAAGTGATAGCTAAATTAAGCATAAGAAATATTACATCCCATAGCAATTAATTCCGGTTTGTAATCAAAGGCTTCCCATTTCCTGTGTCCACTACGTAATAGTCTTTATGTATTGCTATGGAGTTTAATTCGTTTAATTTGAATCTTGTTCTTCTCGATCGATACAAATACAAGTAGTACAAGTGTGCAGATTGCAAAGCGATTTTCCGAAACAACGAAATCAACTGCAGAAGTGGAATTGTGCCTCTGAATTTTCACACTGTTTAATTAAAAACAGGCAGATTACTTGTCGAAGAAATTAAGAATTATTACAGGTGAATGGGCTCTTTGCCAGTAAAATGAGTTTGCGAATTTATGTACCGGATAAACCTGTTGTTGGAAATGAGAGACAACAGTTTTAACTTTAAATTTGTTTCCTTGAAGAAATATAATGAATTGTATGGTAATAATTTAAATATATTTAAACAATATCTGAGGATTTCTTTTTAATTTAAAATTTTATTTAATGATTTATTTAAAACTCTGCCTCCGGTAAGTGATGAGTGAATTAAGTAGCTCAGTAAATGCCGGTGCCAGTCCCAAACCTAGATAAAGGAGGAGGGTTAAGGCGATGGACTAGCAACTCATCCCTCGTCAAAAGAAATAAATGCTAAAAAATTTGACCAAAAGCCTCGTAATACAAAGGATGGAACAAAACAAAGACGACTATCGCAAAGGAAAAGAAAAATGATATTGGCTACATGGAATGTACAAGGACTTAGAACCAAACAAGCGGAAATATTCAAAAAATTAGCGGAAATAAAAATAGATATATTATATTTATTTTTTTTTCCGCTAATTCTATACTCTGAATATATCTTCGAGCAAGCGCTGGGAGAACTACAAGAAGGCGTATTAGTCAACGGAATGCGTCTAAACAACATTAGATATGCCGACGACGCAGTAGTTTTTGCAGATAGTCTGGACGGTGGATCGTGTGACTAATGTTGAGGTGCTACGTAGAATAGGCAAGGAATGCGAGATTATTAACATCATCAAAGAACGCAAACTAGAATATCTTGGCCATGTTATGAGGAATGAACGGAAAGAGAGGTTGGAAAGAGAAGACCAGGGAGAAGAAGAATATCTTGGCTTCAAAACCTGAGAAAATGGTTTAATACATCGACAACCGGACTATTCAGAATAGCAGCAAGCAAAGTTAGGATAGCCATGTTGATCGCCAACATCCGGAACGGATAGGCACCGTAAGAAGAAGAAGAAGGATTTGAAATTTCCGCGGTAGCTATATGTAGTTTTAGTTGACTCCCGGGTTTGACTTTGGCGACGTTTCGGCAAGGTCACACTTGCCATTCTGCTTCTTCTAGATGTTTCAGAAGTTCTGCAGGTGATTGTCTGGGAGTAGAAATTAGAAATAGAGTATTCAGATGTTACGTATGCTCTGCCCTTTTATATGTAGTTAAAGCCTGGACAATTACGGATGCCACTAAAATAAACTTGGCAGTTTTGAGATGTCGTGCTATTAAAGTATATGGAAAAGATCACGAACAAAATACGTAACAGATACGGAAACATTAAGAAAAATAAAAAAGAATACTCAATCCTATAGAGGACAGTAACATGTGCTGATTTAGTTACATACTAAGAAATGAAAAATATGAGTTAATGCAATTAGTTATACAAGGGAAGTAGACGAAAAAAAAATCTGGAGTGACTGCTCATGTCCTGGTTGAAAAATTTAAAGCAATGGAGTGGAAAAACAACAATAGAACTTTTTAGAACTGCTGCAGACAGAGTAAAATGGGCCGTAATCGTCGGTAACCCCTTAAATGATAAGGCACATAAAAATCAAAAGTAATAAATTGTTAGAACTGCTATTAAAGCAGGTTATTTTGTTCAGTAGTATTGGTCCAATCACAGTTTTTTGAAACAAATCTCCAATTATTTTTGACGAAATTTTCTTTTTATAGCTCTAACGAGTATCCATATTATAAGTAAATTACTTATTTTTTTTTTTAACTTGCATCTGATCATTTCTGCGTAAACATCAAAATGACTCTTTTGCAGGTAACCTAAAAATTCCTAGCCCTTACGTAACACAGAATTAGAATAACATTTTTCTCATTTTGCAGACTCTTGTGATAAAATGAGGAGCCAACATGTTTTTCTCACTAGTAGATACGAAAACTAATTTAGTTTTTCTATAAGACGATATGTCAACAAGTGTAAGATTTATTACTAACTTGGAACTGTTTAAGTAGGTCAAAGAAAAAGTTATTTTGTAATTCTACTTGCAATTGCTGAGTTTCCACTGAGGAAAGTTCTTTATGATCGTACTTTATTAGAAATGTGTTAATGACTGTATGTGTTATGTTTAATTATATTTTTATATGACTTCATTGTATATCTTAGTATAAAAGTATACTTTTTTCTTTAATAAATTATATAAAAATACTTGAATAAAATGTTGAAAACGTTTCGGAAAAAACTACCTGTCAAAAATAATTGAAGTAGAATATTCTTCTTCTTTTTCTTCCTCTTTATAAGCAATTCTGCTTGTTTATTGGCGGATTAATACCTCTATGGAAGTCCGATACTTCTTCTGCTGATTGGTGACTTACCTCTTGCTATTTTGAAAAAACGAGTCTTTTCCATTCTGCTTATGTGGTTATTCCATTTATTTTTTTTTATTTTATGTCCATTTGTTTATAGATTGTAAATTGTATTATCTTCCAATGTCTTTACTTCTCTTTCGATCTCCCAGCGTATTTCCTGTAATTTTTCTAAGTACTGCCATCTCTACCGTTTCCAGTAGCCTTTGCATTGTGGCTGTATCAGGTCTTGTTTCTGAGGTAAATCTCGTAAAACTGTTTAAGTTGTAAATTGTTAAACACATGTCTGGTTTTAAAAACGAATAATTTGACTTCATTTGCTATTTTGGAAAGTATTTCAAAGCGCCCTAAAATAGAGTTGATTTATGGGATACATTTGAGATACATTCACTACCCCTTAGAAATTGTAGGTGCACATTTTTACCCTAAAAAAAGGCAAGACACTTCATCAGGAGACAAGCGTCAGCGTCGTGACGTGGTACCAACGCTCCTCCACTGGCTACGAATACATCAGTATTTCAAAAGGTAAGTCGATTCTTTGTACAGATAATGAGTAAAGCTAGTTAATTCTCGTAATTTATTCACAATTGATAGTTGCTATTTTTCGCTAGTGTATTTACAGTCAAAATATTGCATTATTTCTCCATTGTTATTTACATAATAATGGAGTACATAATAGATGGCGACATCTAAGTTTTGCTCAAAACATTTGGTCCTTCGAGGAGGATGATAAATAATAATAACTTTGATTCAATTAAATTTTATTTTGTTTCACTTAATTAATGAGTTTGTTTCTTTTTACTTTAACTTTGATTCAGTCGTTCGGCATTATGTTTAAACTTAATTTACATAACTAAATTGGATCATATTTACATAGCAATTTTTAAATTTATTTGTACTCACATTTCATAATATCATATTTTTATTATACATATATATTAAATTTATAAGTTATTGTATAACATTTTTACATTTTTTGTGCTGATTTTTGTGAATTATTTTATTCTACTATTATTAAACTTTCCCAAACAAACATAATTATGAAAAAATCAACGTATGTATATTGACCTAAGTGAATACATAGCCAGTATTCAATTTTTTTACATGCGAAAAATCATGTCATTTTTTCGCTGTGTTATTAACTATCCCTCTAGCACAAGTTTACAATCATTATTTTAGTCCAACCCTTGATACCCTTTCCTACTTACATTTTAACCTCACTCCATTAAAAATACAGACAGTTTTAAAATAGCAAAGAAGAAACACTCTCTCTTGATTGTCGACTGCCGCTATGGACAGTCTCCTCTCTTCCCTGTTACCTATCGCTTGGTACAGACGTATGTCTCTTGTCTGCTGACTGTCGTTGAGGACAGTCCACTCTCTCTCTTTGCTTATCGAGAAGAACAATCGCTCTCTTGGCTGTTTTTTGTCGCTAAAGAGGCACTTTCTACTGTTGACTGCCGCTAAATAATTATCTCGCTCACACTTTTAGTTACGCGAAAAATACAGCAAATACTATTTTACATCGTGTACACACGCAAAGTGTGCTCTATATCGTGATCTCAGTGTTAGTGCCGCAAAACACGTGTTCAGAAACCGGTGCCAGGACAGATTTCGCGTATGAAAAATAATCGCGAGTGTGTGGAGCAGAAAATATTAGTAAGACTTTGTATAAACTTAATTTGCTATTGTCTGTATAAACCTTTACTACATATCCTAATTTATTTGAACCAGCCTATATAATACAGTTCTTCTTCTTCTTCTTCTTCAGCCTGTGTTCGTCCACTGCTGGACATAGGCCTCTTCCATTTGCTTCCATCGATTTCTACTTTTGGCAATTCTCATCCACTGCTTGCCCGCGACTTGTTTGATATCGTCTGTCCACCTCTTCTGCGGTCTGCCTACTCCTCGCCTGTTCTCTCTTGGTCTCCAGTTTGTTAATCTTTGTGTCCATTTTTCGGGATTATCTCGGGCAACGTGTCCGACCCATTGCCACTTGAGCCTTGCAATACGTTCTGAGACATCAGTAATTTTTGTTCTTTCACGAATGACGTTATTTCGAATCCTGTCTCTCAAACTAATCCCTAGCATGGCCCTCTCCATTGCTCTTTGGGTTGTACTGAGCTGCTCTAAGGTTTTCTTTGTGAAGGCCATGGTCTCCAGTCCATATGTAGTTACAGGCAAGATACATTTGTCATAAACTTTACGTTTTAGACACATTGGTATATCTTTATTCTTCAAAATAAAGCTTAATTTGCCGAAAGCTCCCCAAGACAGTTGTATGCGTCTTTTTATTTCGGCTATTTGATTTTCTTTGCCGATTTTAATGGTATGTCCAAGATATATATAGTGGTCTACATTTTCAAGACTGACGTTGTCAATAACAAGATTAGTTTGTAAATTACTCATTATTTTTGTTTTCTGAAGGTTCATTTTGAGACCTATTTTATTTGACTGCTGGTTTAATTCCTTCAACATTTGCTCCAGTTCCTTGATATCTGTACTAAATAATACTATGTCATCCGCAAACCTCAAATGACTCAAACGTACACCATCAATGTTTACACCTTTTTCCTCCCAGTCAAGCTGTTTGAATACATTTTCCAATGCTAAGGTAGCTATTTTCCTTAGCATTGGAAAATAATACAGTTCACATACACTAAAATTATACTCGTAATTTCCCACATATGTACACCCTTTTTGTACAGCCAGGGCTTAGTGAATTTTTTTTATTGTTGAAAATACGTAAAACACCATATTTTTAATAGATATCAATAAAAATGCCATATTAATTAATGTGGAAACTTATAAAAACTTGCAAAGTATAATTTGTTTATAATATTCTACTTAACTGCTAATTCCATAGATAGGCCAACTAATAAATGAGAAGGGGCTCGTATACAATTTACACAATTTTACCCCTAAATGATTTCACAGCAAGAATTTAGCGTGGTGCTTTGTTATTAGTGCACCATGATTATGTAATACACCCGGAAATTTTCATCCACGTTGATGGAAATAACAAGGATAGATATGTCTAATTAATTTGCCAGATTTTAGTCTGAATAATCTTGTTAATATTGTAAAGCGATTCTGTGAAATCAAAAACATATTAAGTGCCAGAAAGAAAGCAAATGTTAGTAAACCGGACGTTAAATCTAGTAGGATTCCCATCTCTACTAAAAATCCGCCTTTAGGAGTCGATCGTTGGCTCGCCATTTCCTCTAATAATTTATTACCCATCTCGACGCCTTCTAAGAGTAGCGGTGGTTTATACATTGCAGATACTGTGGAGCACTAATTACTCCACGAGGATGACGTTGTGATTTCCATCCATCTTCCAGAAACGTTCTCCTTACCTCAAATCCTTTGAATTTCCCTCAAAGGATTATAACAGATATTAATGCTTTTGCCAGAACGTGGTATAGTATGAGCGAAATTAAGGTTAGGTAATTATTATCTGCGTTTGGAATAAAATATTGAAGGTAGACAGCCAGTTACTTTACATGAGAAATTGTAGATATTAAACGTAGGTGTTTGCGTAACTAAATGACAAAATAAGTCAAATGATACATACTGCAATAAGTTAGGAGATAGATGAAATATATTTAGCAAAGTGATATAAAAGTACAAACCTAACACAGAAATCTAGGTTTTTGTTGTGCAAATTAATATTATTCTACTGAAAACAATATTTTAGATTTGTCATTTTTATAAACATACTAGCTCTGCGCTGACTTCGCTGCCTGCCCTCCGTTGATAAAAGTTTTTTATGTAATATAACGTTTTAGACTTACTTCGTCAAATTTAGCCTATCCAATAATCTGTTGAGAATGTCATAAAGATAAAATTGTACATTAACGCTACAAAAAGAGGTTTATATCTTTGTAAGTAGGTATATTTGAAAAACCCTTAGAAGGGCTACATCAAAATAACAAACGTTTTCAGAATAATAATTCCATCATCAGGTTAAAAGCAGGTTTACATGCCTGAGCCCTTTACAGAAAATGAAAGTGCAAAAAAATGTACATATTGTTGTTCAAAATGATTGATGTTTAATATTTTATTAGATTTACCTTCAGGTAAGATATAACCATGCCTCACGTACCAGCGTGCGGAGGGTAGACTTCTTCAAACGGACTTCAGCTGGTAACTCCAGTTAAATGATTTACATTTATTTCATAGATATTTTTTAGAAATATGTGTTAATTTATTGGATTTTTATTAAAAGGATAGATATATGACAATGAATGAAGTTAGATGTACAATTTTGTGGGTGTGCAATTGCTTTAACTCATAATAACCAAATATTATAAATTGAATTTGATTTCTGTTTTGTCAGAAAATTGTGATCAAATTTCAAATTGTGGTCAGATATGTTAAAATTATTAAAATTAAAACAATTAAGGACAATCAAAGACAATAATATTTTTCTTCACTTAGTACTTTGTTTAATAATTATGGAACATTGCTGATCATATTGGCAAAATGACTTCATTTGTTCTTCTATCAACCCAAGTTATCTGCAATATTCGTCGGTAAATCTACGTCTCAAAATCCTAAAGTTTTTTATTAGTGTAGCTGTCGTATTAGAGTCGAGCTCTACATGCCAAACAGCAATGTAGAGAATATGTAGTAGCCTAATAATCCGATTTTAACGTTTAATGTAATATCTCTAAAATTCCATACGCTCTAATGTTGATTAGTTCTAAAACTGTTTTGCTGACAACCATTGGTTTTGTCTTAGAAGTATTAAGCTTTAGCCCAGATTCAACATATATTTTGGTTACTCTGATTAGTCATTACAGATCTTCTTCATTGGATGCCGTCAGTACTGTGTCGTCTGCGTATCTGAGATTTTTGACATTAATCCCGTCGATTTTAATGCCTACATCTTCATCTATGGCTGCGTTATAAATAAATTTAAAGTAGATATTAAAAAGAAAAGGCGATAATATGCCCTCACCTCACTCCATATCGTACACTGTTTCCGTCGTATTGTGACCAATTCGTATGTTTGCACATTGATGCTAATACAAATTTTCTATAATACGTAAGTCTTGGTCATCCATTCCCTCCTGTTTTAAGACACTGATCAGGTTTTTGTAGTTGACTTGGTCAAAGGCTTTTTGAAGTCGATAAAACACATATATACTGGTTGTTATATATCCCTACACGTTTAAGCCAGGACTTGCAAACTGAATATTGCTTCTCTGGTCTCAAGGTTGTTTCTGAAACCAAACTGTGTTTGCTGAGTTGTAAATTCTCGAGTGCATTATTCTTAAAAAAAATTTCAGTATATGATCTAGATTGATAGTGCGATGATCGCTACATTGTTTAGCGTTTATTTTTTTTATGCACATTTTAGAATGTGTCAGAATGATATGTCACTAGAGTAAATAGAATAGAGTGAATAATAATATTCCGCCTTAACTCGAATCCCATTAGTTCTTCTTCTTCTTCTGGTTCCTATCCGTTTCGGATGTTGGAAATCATATTGGCAATCATAACCTTACTCGCTGCGGCTCGAAACAGCTCCGTTGAGGTTTTCTTAAACCATGTTCTTAAATTTCGCAGCCATGATATTCTCCTTCTACCGGGTCCTCGCTTACCTTTGACTTTACCTTGCAATATAGACTGTAGCAGGGAGTAACGGTGCTCATTTCTCATAACGTGTCCCAGATATTGCAATTTTATGCGTTTGATTGTAAACACAATCTCTGGTTCCTTCTTCATTTTTCCTAGAACTTCCTTGTTCGTGATCCTTGCTGTCAATGATATTCTCAGCATTCTATATCTATAAAGCCACATCTCAAATGCTTCAAGTTTTTTAATAGTGGTGTCTGTAAGTGTCCATGCCTTCGCTCCGTACAACAACACAGAGAAAACATGGTATCCCATTAGTACAAAATACTTATTAAATTTTTGTTTTAGTTGACAATGCTTTAGCTCACTAGAAGGGACTTCGACAAAAATTCCTAAAAAAACTTTTTTAAGAACCAGTTGAAAGCTCAGGTGAGAGAGCTGATAACGAAACCAATATACCAGAATGTTCTTATTTTAAGTCACTTTTGTTTCTAAAAGATACTTGTAGGCCTCGAGAAACTTCAGGCAATTTTCTGGATCAGGAAGAGATAGTTTTCCCTATGCTTGATTTAATACAGGCCGAGGACATATTTAAAAGCGATGTTGAAATATCATCACAAACTCGTTTCACTCCTACTTCAAGGCCAGGAACACCTTCCAGTCGTCCAACTCTTCTACAAAAACCTAGCAAAATTCGAAAAGCAAAATCAAACCAATCGATAGGAAACGCTTTAATTGCCAGAATGTCAGAACCATGCCAGAAACCGAGAAGTTAAAATATTTGAGAGCCAAAGAATAAGACAAACAGAAAGAGAAAATATTGGAAGAAAAAAGAGCTTTACAAAGGCAAATGGTAGATAAAGATGAGGCATTTTTCAATAGCATACTTCCTTATGTTAGGGCATTGGACCCTAAAACAAAAATTAATTTTTGAATAAACGTAGTGCAGTTGTTAATAAATGATATGTTACTAACGCCTTCCACGTCTACTATAAATGCTGCGTCTTACGAATGATCAAAATGTATCATCTTACAACACAAGTGTGCAAAGCCCAAACACATCAATTCATCAAATTTCACAAGCTTGGAATTATCCAAATTTTAATTAAATTGTTGTTTAAATTTTTTTTAATTTAAAATAAATATTAATAAAAAAAATTATAAAATTGTAACTTTAGCCTAGTCTTTTTAGATTTAATATTTTGTATAAATCTTTAATGCATATCTTATTGTTACGATTGAACCATTCGTCAAGTGAAATTGGCTGTAAGTGCCTTTGGTCATAAAGTGAAAAATCGAGGTTTATCTTTTTTGAGATCGTTAAAAAGGTGGTGAAATTCTCCACATTTACATCGCTTTTTATTTGAGGGATGAAATTTGTATTTTCGCTTTTCCATAAACTACCATTTTTTTAAATTTAACTCTAAAAGAATATCATCCTCATCTAACGACGATGAAAACTCCATACTGCCGCAAACATACCACAAACACTGACTTAAATACAAGGAGGTAACAACGATACCAGGGGGAGAATCCTTGTTATGAACTATCCTTTGATAGTTGTATACTTCATCGATGGTTATGTTTGAACAAGTCGATATATTTTCAAATTGTACTTCTGTATTTTCGTCATCAAACAGTTCCTTAATAATATATTTCCTCACATTCTCCAGTCTGTCTTGTTCAATGACTATGAAATGATTTTTATTTGATTGTTTTACCAAAAATTAATTATTAATTACTCAAGACGAAAAAACATTTGCAGTAAAAATGTGTCTCTATCGGGAAATCAATGCTTCTAAAATAAAAAAGTTATAAAAGAATCACTTGTGAATTATTCTTCAGGCATACAGCCCCTTTAAAAAGTAATTAAAAATGAATACAATTCTTTCTTCATTGATTTCGCTATCTTACTTATGTAAAGTCCATTAAAATGCTTTTTTTTAAAATCTTTTCTAATACAAAAAACATAATCTAATTATAAGTTAGTTTAAATAAAAATGTAATTAGCAATTCCTCCCCAGTTTCCATTAAGAAATGTTGTGTTATTGGTCCATTTAAACTTTCCGTGCTCATTAGTATTCGACAGTCCCGGACAACAAAAGTGTCACCTCTGAAAAGAAACAAGCTACTTAATTTGATTCACAGTCCCAGTTTTATGTATAAATATAATGGCCGGAGAAAAATTTGTAAAGAAAAAATGTGAAGGCAGATGTTTTGATTAAAATATCAATAGTATTTCTGAACAATATATAGAAATACTACCTTTAAAGCAAAGCTTTTATTAAATAACTGAAAAAAATAACCAGCTTTGGTGTAATAATTTATTATTATTATTTACTGTAAATCAAAAGAAGTTAATGTTGAAAAGTATGAAAAAAGTTGCTCAGTGCGTAGAAATTTTAGTCAAATTATTGCATATAAGTACCAGATGACTAAGAACATTGATAAACTGTTCCATATAGTTTCTGTTTATTTAGTCGTTTCCTCATTATTGAATGTCGTGATTTTCTTTCACACGAGAAACTATTTCATTCGATAAGGACTTTCTTCTTCTACATGTACCTATCCGTTAGGAATGTTGGCGATCAACATGGCAATCTTTATCTTATCTTCAGCAGCGCGGAAAAGCTGCACAGATCTTGTATTGAACCAGACTCTGAGGTCCTTTAACCGAGATGTTCTTCTTCTTCCTGGACCTCGTTTTCCAAATTATTTTCGTTGTAAGGTGGCTTAAAGGATAGCATAGTCTCGATTCATTATTCGCATAATATGTCCGAAGAATTGTAACTTTCGAGATTTGATGGTGGTCAGTACCTCTCGGTTCCTATTCATTCAGAAGAATGATTCTGAGGACCTTCATTTGTAACTCTATTAGTCCACTGTACCTTAGGTATTCTACGATATAGCCACATATTAAATACTTCCAGTTTTCAGCACATATCTACGTTCAAGGTCCACGATTCAACACCATAAAAAAGAACAGAGAAGACGTAGCATCGCAGCATTCTTACTTTTGTCTCAAGAGAAAGGTTGTGACTCTTAAAGTAGGCCCACATCTGATTAAAGGCGGATCTAGCTTCTCAGATGCGTGCTCCAATCTCCTGGTTGTTATACCAACAAACACACATTTGGGAAATGTACCGATAAAAAGGGTTGATAAATACAAATACCTAGGAACCTAAACTTCAGACAATAATGATCAAACAACCGAAATAAGAGCTAGGATAGAAATAGCAAGAAATGCGTTGGTAAAAATAAAAACAATTCCCTGCAACAAAGATCTTAGATTAGAACTGAGAGTAAAAGCACTGAGATGCTACGTTTCTTCGATACTGCAATATGAACTTAAAAGCTGTACATTGAAGCCAGAACACATAAATAAGTTACAGTCCTTTAAAATGATAGTTGAATTAGTTGATACTTCTTATTGCGCATCACATGTTCTAAGTATGTCATCTGTCTGATTTTCACGATACGCATAATTTCCAGATCTTTATTCATACGTTGAATCAGAGTGTTGTTTGTAACATGATGGATATGGGAAATTCGGAGCATGCGGCGGTAGGACCACATTTCGAATGCTTCTCATCGTTTGGATGTTGCCTCCGTCAAGATGTAGGCTTCGACTTCATACAAAAGAGTAAAAAATACATAGCATCTCAAAACTCGTGTTTCTATATTAATGTTCAGGTGCATTTCGTCGTTTTTACTGACTACAAGAATTTTGGTCTTTATAGGACTACAGTCTAATTTTATGCCGTAACTGTCACAGGCTTTCACTACACGGTCTATTATTCCTTGCACATCTTCCGCATTATCAGCAATCAAAACCGTATCGTCCGCATATCTTAAATTGTTTATGATTTCATCATTAATTTTTATACCTTCTCTTAAACCATCAACAGCTTTCCGAGACAGCGTAAGTATTGAACAACGTCGGTGACAGAATGCCGCCTTGACGTACTCCAAGTTTTATCGTGAATTCTTGTCAGATTTCATTGTCTACTCGTACAGTTGCCCTTTGCTGTAAGTATAAATTTTTAATTAGTCGTAAATCTTTGTCATCAATACTAGATTCTTTTAGTATCTGAAAATATTTTTAATTTTGCACCTTGTCTAATGCTTTTTCAAAGTCTATAAAGCTTATGTAGACTTCGCAATTTACGTCTCGAGATCTTTGTATTAATACTTGTATGGAAAATAGGGCCCCTCGCGATCGCAGTTCGCTTCTAAACCCAAACTGAACACTCCTAATGTTTTTTTCTAGTTTTCTATATATACGAGAGTGAATAACACAAAGAAGGATTTTGAAGGCATAGCTCATTAACCTTATAATTCTATAATCAGAGCATCTGGTGTCATTTGCCTTTTTGGCGGGAGGAATGAAGGTGGAAGCTAGCCAATCTGTAGGAAATTTTGCAGTTTCATAGATTTTGTTGAGTAGACTCGTTAGGAGTTTGAGTTGGTTGTTTTCGAATAGTTTTAATATTTCAGCTTGTATGTTATCAGGCCCAGGTGCTTTGTTAGTTTTTAGTCTTTTTATTGCGTATGTTACTTCACTGAGCGTTATTTCTTGTCCTAAACATCCAGAAACATGAGAAGCAGAAACTTAAGCAAAAAAACAAAAATAACCATATACAAAACCCTTATACAACCAGTGTTGACATATAGATCAGAGTCATTGACCATTTTTAAGGCAGATAAAAACCTCCTGCTTATATTTGAACGAAGGATCCTGAGAAGAATATTCTGTGGCATCTGTGAAAATGGTGTTTCTAGAAGGAGGTACAACTATGAAATATATCATAGATATAAATATTTTTGGTGGTAAAGACGTAGTATCTCTTATAAAAATAGGAAGGACATCTGGCAAGATCACAGCAGAAAAACCCTCCTAGAAGAATCTGTATGTCACAACCTGTGGGAAGTAGAAATAGGGGTAGGCCAAAACTCAGATGGAGGGATGAGAGTGTAGATGAGTTTGGTAGAAAAATAGGCACAGCAAACTGGCAACAGTTGACAATGGATAGAACTGACTGGCGTAATAGACTTGGGAAGGTCGAGGCTCTTTTATAGGGCTGTAGCACCAACGATGATGATGATAAATATCCAGAAAGACTGACTTCTGTCTCTTGCTCTTCCTTTAATAATTCTTTTATGTATTGGCTCCATCTCTCAATTATAATCCCAGTTTCGTATAGCAGATTGTTGTGCTCGTCTAGTTCAACTCCTTGCTGACTGAAAACAAGTGCCACCCCTTTATCCTTCCAAAATCTAGTGCTGTGTATTGCGTACTGCGTCGATTAATTCTCTGTTAATTTTAAAATTCTCTTTCGGATTGGTGGATACTTGGATAAATAAACCTCTGTATGGGCGACATCTTAACATCAGTCAAAAATATGTCGACTTGTAAATTAGCTGAAATATATAGTTATACCCTTATATATATATATATATATATATATATATATATATATATATATATATATATATATATATATATATATATTTATATGTCAAGCCCAAGAAACCATCCAACATCTTACCGGCCAGCATTTGCTACAACTGATAATAAGTAATGGCATGAATCATTAGAAAAATAGCTTATTGGGAGATATCTATGAAAAAAATGTTTATATACCTATTTCGATTTACATCACTATTTTTGTTTAATAAAATTTCACCAACTTTATTTCAAGCGAATTTTTCAGGATCAATGAATAGGCAAATCACGAACAAAATTTAATTATAAACGTAAAAATCTGCAAAAATTTCAAAATACTGAAATAGTTTAGCTCCGAGTGTGTCCGTTGATACTGAAGTATGTCCGTAATTAAACGAAAAAGTTTTTCGCGTATTTTATCTCCCGCTTTGCTGACTATTGAAAGTTTTTATATCCACTTGTTTTTAAGCTACTGGGTATTTAAAAAATGTTCAAAGATCATCTTTGAACTTTAAATATACCTCTGTTTTTTAATTTTTTGTAATTGTATTAAATCATATTACATTTTTTTATTTATTTCATAAAAACTTAAATAAATGGACAGCTAATATGAAAACCATTGTCACTTACAACGTTTTGAACTTGGCTTTACCCTTTAAGGATCAGTGGTAATTATATTTACTAGTGTTGCTAGAAGTTATTTTCTAACTTATAAACAATGAGTATTAGGCCGTAAGCATAAACCATACTGTTAAAAAGGATTTTTAGGAAAATTAATTAAAACTCTGCTATACTTTGTCTTAAAGTGTCTGTATAGGATAAGATATGCAATGCTAACATTATTGGAATTTCACCAAGACGTTGCCAGTATTTATGCAGTGAGCGATAGCGTTATCTATTGACTATCATTCAAAATAAACGGAATAAACCAGGATTTCTCAACGTCCTCGCGTACAATTTTATGTAATTTACAAATATAGTTTGCTAATAATTTTACATAATGCTATGCAATATTTGTTTCCTCCAGATTTTGCAATTTTTTTCCCGACCTGTAGCAATGTAGTTGTTAGTATTTCAGTTATTTCGTTTGTTTTTTTTATTTATTAAGTCGGTTGTATTGTAACGACATTATTTTGCCTACCACAGGGGCATTAATATAAGGGGCAGAAAAATGGGGGAGAAACTATTGGGGGTGAAGATAGGGCAAGCAAAATATACGTTACTTGTGCGAACGGACACTCAGGGTTTCGTAGGAGAGCTGGGGTCGTGGATAAGTAAAATGGGGGTTAGAATGGGGCAACTACAACAAAAAGAAATAAAGGGCTTTTGGGATAAACAAAATAAAATTAAACAGAAAACACCTCAAGAAATTTGATTATAGGGCGCCACTTGAGGTGCCTAATTATGCCTATTACAACCCACTCGTTGTAACTAGGGAAATAATTAGAAAAAAAATCAACATAAAAAAACATATCTTTTTCAAATAAAAATCAATAAAGGTTTAGCTCAAAAAAATAAATAAAAAGTTTAGACAACAAAATTTAACCTTTATTTATGTCACCACAAACAGTTATAAGGAGAAATACAAAAATATTACAACAGTCACAAAATACACAAATATCAAAACTTACATGTTGACTAATGGGGGCTATATGCCTTATTATCATGAACTAAGAGGCGTCCGAATGACCCCTAATGGACTGTATTAATTTCACCAACGCTTGATTTTAATCACACCCCGTCCCGGGGTGGTAAGTTTGTCTAATCCTTTTTTAATATAAATTAGAATAAAAAGTTGAGTATAGTAAATACAGATTTTATTTCTGAATAAACGCTAATACTAAAAGTATGGACCTTATACAAATATTAATTTAGCACAATTTTGTACCGCAATATGAAGTCAGTAAACACTATATACCATGACGAAATAGTTCAGAATTTAAATAAAATGTCAAAATGTTTTTATATCTACCAAGTAATGTCCTGAGCCATGTTAAAACTGGAATCACAGATCTTCTTTCGTTGTTGAACCACAGGTTGTAGCACTTACAAACACTAGAATTTATTCTTGTATGAATACGGCACTCTTAGCTAATTTTTACACTATTACAAATACTTCAAATTATAATGTATGGTACTGGTACGAGTTACCATAGATGAACTATTACTATTCTCCAACTAATTGCGAACATATTTCATCGATAAAAAACCATGATTCTCATTTCGAGATAACTATTATAACAACATTCGTACAACTCCCAACGGTGAAAAGACACTTTTCTCGACTCTCAAATCGAATATTAGCGGAAACGACAACGTGTGTACGCCCCAAAAAAGGACAAGATACTGGTGGTTTGTTAGATCTAACCTGTTTCCGATGCATAATAATTCCCGTGATCTGTGACGTCGGTTGTTTACGTTTTAAATTCTAAGAACATGGCTTTCGAAAAATAGCCTCTGTTAATATTTAGGCAGATTCTCGGAACACATGTGTCATCCATTAATAAACTCCATTGCTACAAAACTTAAAAAATTGCATGGAGGTTAACCTTTAAAAAAAAACAAAACACAAATCAAAAAAATAATAAAACGAGCTGTCATAAATTAACATTAAATTTCAAAAAAAACTAAACACAAATTGACAGCTCAACTCAAAACCAAAAATTTACTATTAAAAAAAAACGAAAGCAATTATTATTTTAAAAAAATGTTTGTCTTCACTTTAAAATTAAACAAACACCTAAAAAGTTACCTGGATTTCACTTGATCACACATTAAGTTTCTGAAACCATAACTGGGGTTCTCTGGACACGAACACACGAACAAAATCATCTCCACTGTGAATTGGATCGACCATTTGAGGCCAAAGCCTGCACTGAACAAAAGTTATGGCTCTGCCTCTTAAAAAAACAGGGACAGGTAGAATTGGACTATAATTATACCTTAAATTGCCACATTTAACTGCTACTTACATTATTTTCCATAACGAAGAACAAAAGGACATTACAAATTCTTCATGAAAAGAAAAGAAAACAGAACACTTTACAAATTCGACGAAAAATTTGGACATAACGCTGAACCGCCTTGGAACGCGGTCCAAACGAGAGTAAAGCAGAGATTTTCTCCGCAAAAATTGGACGCAAATCTTAACAAACACTTATAAGAATGCGACGTAGTTTCCTTTGCGACGCATTTAGATGAAAAGAAATCGCCGCAGTAAAATAAACAACAATTAAATGGATTTATTACTCTACGACGTTAGAATGATTGAAAACACTTTTCGAAAGATACGAACTAAAAAACAGAAAACATTCTTCGTTTTATTAAGACGATTTCATATACGAGGCGACTTTAAATATACTTCAAAGAATCAATCAAATTTAAAATGCTACAGTATTTGGGATGCATTTTTTTATATCTTCTTTGTACTTTTCTTCGTTTTGGCTAAGTTCTGGGGTTTAAAAAAAAACGAATTGAAAATTTACAGTATGAAAATAATATCCTCCTCCAGCCCTTTAAATTATAAGCACCCCCTCGAAAATTTTAAATAGCAAAGGATGTCGTGTGACACCTTGATAGAACGGGATTTTAGTCCTCTGTTAAGCAATATAAAGTTTTTCGAGTTTATGCAATCATAATTGAGAAAATTGATTTTTAAAATTAAATTAAATGTTTAATTTGACCACCATTATTCACTTCTTGACAATAATCGAGGCGATTTTGGAACTCTCATACAACATTTTGTATGACCTCGGGGGTTATTTTGTTAATTTCTTCCTTTATCCCAACTTTTATATCAGCAATATTACCTGGTCTATTAAAATATACTTTAGAAATAATTAGATATTTTCGTATCTGTTCTGCTAAACATTAGGGAAAAAACTTTAATAGACATTTTAATTATGATTGGTTGTAGAATAAAACAAGAGCTCAAAAGGAGGTTTGTGAGATGTTAATAATGAATAACCTGGTCAACAACTTTCGCAGTCTACAGTTAGCACAACTGCAAAGAAGTTTTGTTATACTGGACATGTAAAAAATATTGAAAAACCAGGTAGAAATATTAAATTTATGGATGAAAAAAAGTTAGATGTACTTCTGGAGATTGAGAAAAATCCGCATGACAACTCGAAAACTTGCCGCCGTCAATGATGTAAGTAAATCATCTATTTTGAGAGTTTTACACAAAGAAAAATACCACCATTACAAAGTTCAGTTGGTTCAGGAGTTAAATAAAGATGATCCTGCTAGAAGGCAAGAATTCTATAAAATGATGATGGACAGAATGAGAGCAGATGTGCAGTTCATAAACAAAATAGTTTTTTCTCATGAAGCGACGTTTCATTTAAACGAAACGGTTAACAAACAGAACTGTAGATATTGGAGCAGAGAAAATCCTCACTGGATGTGTGAGACTCACACGCAATATCCTAAAAAAATTAACAATTGGGCTAGTATCATTAACAATAAAATTATTGGTCCTTATTTTTTTGAGGGCATAGTTGATGGTGAGGTTTGTCTAGATTTTTTGATTAACTTTTTAGTGCCTACATTACGAAGATTATTTCCTAATGTTAATCATCCAAATGAGATAGATCGACCTGTTTACTACCAACAAGAAGGAGCACCACCGCATTTTGCACTTATTAGAAATTATTTAAACGAGGTTTTTCCCAATAGGTGGATTGGAAGACGTGGGACGGTCGAATGGCCGGCTAGATCCCCCGATTTGACTCCTCTCGATTACTTCTTATGGGGTTATTTAAAACCTAAGGTATATTTTAATAGACCAAACACTATTGCTGATTAAGAAGTTAGGATAACGGAAGAAATTAACAAAAAGACTCCGGAGCTGTACAAAATGTTGTACGAGAATTCCAAAATCTCCTCGGGTATTGTCAAGAAGTAAATAGTGGTCATTTTAAACATTTAATTTAATTGTAAAATACATCGAAAAATACATTCTAAATATTATGTGACATTATTATCTTCATTCAACCTAAAGTTTTGTGATAGAGACATTATCAAAATTTTACATTTTAAAATTCAATTTTCTCAGTTATGATTGCAATAAACTTAAAAAACTTTATATTGCTAAACAGATGACTAAAATACCTTTCGAACAAGGTGCCATACGACCACCTTTAATATTTAAAATTTTCGACGGGGTGCTTATAATTCAAAGGGGGTGCTGGAGGGGTACAATATTTCTATACTGTAAATTGTCAATTTAAGAATAAAAATCGACCTGTTTAATGTTTTTTTCATATAGCACTTAATAACGCTAAAAATGAATTTATTCCATACATATGCACCGCATGGTATAAGCCGAATGACAACAAATAGAGTAGTAAAGACGACAAGAGACCATTCCCATTGTAACGTCGATTTTTGATAACATCGAGTTCATACATTTAATTCAAGGTCAGGTTAGCTCATGTCGGAAAGAATGGGCGTGTTAAGGTCAACTTCACAAAAAACTACGTAATATGTCAAAATTTCAAACACAATTAGATAACTGAAATTATAATTTATCATTGGACGCCACCCCTTTGTTTATCCTCGCAGGGGACGAGAAAAGATAAAAAGATAAGATACATAAAAAAATTTACAGCAAAATTACCTTTATTTCTCAGTAATAAAAACAAACATTACTATAAACAAATCAACTTTCTATCTTTTTTTAAATCAAGAATTTCTTGATAGAAACAAAAGAATTTATATATTATTCCCAAATTTCGAAATTTGTTTACATTAAAAAAATTATAGTACTTATTTATTAACTAGGCAACATAGAAAAGGTAAATCTATTTATTAACTAAGCATAATAGAAAGGTTAAGTCTTTAAACAAAATTTAAAATATTTCACTATATTCTTGTCTCTGTGAATCCATAAATAATTCTCGCGTTCCTGATAGGGCTTAATAAAAAAAAAGGTACAACCTTATTTATCCAATCTCTGGGAACCAGGAAAAAAGGGACATACTCTGCTTCTCCTCATCCGTTGGTTATTTCGTCAAATATTTACTAATAAGAATTCATTTATATAATAGGCAAATATTGGAAACCAGATATAGGGAAGTATTGGACCATAGGAAACTGTCTCAGTTAACTTAACATAATCAATGGACTTTAACCTCCCGGAAAAGAGTCTGAAAATAATTATTCATCTGAAATATAGACAAGAAAAAGCTTTTCCTTGTAGCTTACCTCTAAGCTAGAGACTCACTTCGGAAACGCGTCCTATCGGGTGGACGTTTGTAACAGAAAAGAAAGCGACGCTCTTCCACGGTTTTGAATTGGGGGCGTGATTGACAAGTTAATATCGTTCTCATCTCTCGGATATGTTGGGAATCACCGTAGAAACCTTTAGTCGAATACAAGCGCCTGGCAGATAGGTGGGGTTAGTAGTTTTATTTAAAAAAAAAATAATCAAATTTATAATGAATTTTCTAAAACTTTTGAAACGGTTACACCATATAGGAAGACGATCAGTAGGAAGACCACGAAAACTATGGAACGACAACTTACTGGAGGCACATAAAAACAGGCATAATCTTGTCTATATAAAAAGAAGAAGAAGAAGAAGATTGTTAAATTTCATCGAGTTAGAATCTATGGAGAAGCTATGAGCATATTAACGTGTATATTAAAAACGGCGTAGGTAGGTGTGGCTAACGATAATACCAATATGGCGGTGGGATCATGGCCGGACTCAATAATATTAAAACTACTATAAACATATGACTAGTTATTTAGAAGATTTAATTATCATCTAAAAAAGTGCAATACATTTTTAATAAACTATGATTTCTTTATCCCGCGGTAAACATTAAAAACACGATATATTATACATAAAGATAAATTAATACAGTCAAATACTATTAATTTATTCTCTGAAATACGGGCCGATACTTTGTTTACATATTTCTATACTAACCTGTACAACGTTATTTCTGAAGATTTATTATTAGCATTGCTTCTGCTACTGCAACTACGTTGAGAACAAGCAACCATTATTATGCACTATCACAATATATTATTACAGTTTGTATAAAAGTATTATAAACCTAAAAATATTCGAAAAACAACAAACGTAAATAAACTTATACGATCTGTCAAAAGTGTCAAAACAATATTAACAATAGTATTAACAATATGGCCGAAGTGAGGTCGTTTTTAGTCACGTGATGCCCTCTTCATAGATTCTAACTCGATGTTAAATTTAAATTGTTAGCAAGTCTCACAAATGGTTAAAAATGTTGTATACAATAAAATATACATGTACTCGTTATACAGAAAACCCTTTATTCGCTTTAATTGAACTTTTCTTTTTACCGGAATACAAATTAGATACCGCTGACAATTGTTTAAAAAATACACGGCTCTCGCAGCAAAATTATTTTCAAATTGGATTGAAAGGGGCGAAATTCATTGTCAATTAATTCGGTATTTAACAGGCCTTAATTAAAGTAAATTAAATACACCTTGTTGGTTTACGAGTTTTGGAGATCTCAAAAGCGTGAGGGTATTAAATATATCAAATCATCAACTTCACTGGGATTTAATTCTTTTTGAAATTTATAATTTGTTTTAATTTTAAATACTATATCATTTTTTTATTTGAAATTCCTTCTACTGCAAGGGTTATTAGCAATAGTCGATTTTACATATACCATAAATATAAAAAAATAAGAATTCAATTAGATTTTGTTAATTAGTCCTGAGGAAAAAAAATTGGTACGATTGCGATCACTATGTCCACTTAGAATGTCTTTTATTGTAACTGTTTATATTAAGAACTGTTAAGAACTGTTCATAAAGAAATTCGACGTAAAATACGAGAAGCACATCTAGCCAAACAGTGTCATGACATTGAAGAACTCGAAAAAAGATACGACACGTTTAACATGTATAAAAAAGTAAAAGAAGCGGCTGGTATCTTCAATAAGAAACAAAATGCATTGCTACAGGATGAAAATGGTAAAGTAATATTCGAAGTAGAGGACAAACTTAAAGAATGGGAAAATTACGTCACGAACCTATTCGAAGACGATAGGAGTAGTTCACCTCCCGATATTACTAACTGCGACGGACCACTAATAACACGCAGTGAGGTTATAAAGGCCATACAATCATCAAAAGATAGCAGAGCGACTGGTCCTGATGAAATTCCAACTGAAATATATAAGCTTATAAAGGATAGCAATGTTTTAGAGGCTATAACTTCGTTTTTCAATACCATTTATACCAGCGGACAACTACCTAATGGTTGGTCTAACTCACTGTTTATAGCTCTACCTAAGAAGACAACAGCAAAAAGGTAAAACATGGTCGTATCTACAATAAATGTGAGGAATACCTGAATGACACTCAGTTTGGTTTCCGTAACGGATTTGGAACGAGAGAGGCACTGTTTGGAATGAACGTACTTGCTCAAAGATGTCGTGATATATTTGTAGACATATACTCTTGTTTTATTGACTTTCAAAAGGCATTTGATCGTGTTAAGCACTCTATATTGATCGAAGCTCTAAAAGACATTGGCTTGGACGGCAGAGATGTTCGAATAATTGCAAATTTATATTGGAATCAAACAACATCAGTTTTAGTAGATGGTGTGGAATCACAAGCTCTCAATATTAAAAGAGGAATACGGCAGGGATGCCTCTTGTCACCCCTGCTTTTTAACGTTTACTCCGAAAGAATTTTAAAAAAAGCACTTTCTGAAAAACAAGAAGGAATACTTGTGAACGGCGAAGTCATCAATAATTTGCGATATGCGGACGATACAGTACTCCTAGCTTCTAGTCAAGAAGATCTGCAAACACTACTTGATAGTGTCGTTGAGAGTTGTAGGGAGGCAGGTCTGAATCTTAGCATAAGGAAAACCAAAATACTCGTAATAAGTAAACAACAGAAGATAAAACCGTCTGTATATGTAAATAATACCAAACTTGAGCAAGTTGACAAAATCGTCTACCTTGGACAGCAATTAAATTGTAATGCAGAAAATCACGGCTAAATTAGATCCAGAATAGAGCAGGCTAGAGCTGCTTTTAGAAGGATGTCCAAGGTGTTATGTAACAGAGACCTAAAATTGGCATTAAGGATCCGCCTACTTCGCTGCTACGTGTTCTCGGTCTTACTTTATGCTGTCGAGTCCTGGACTGTGAATAAAACCGATCTAAATCGCCTTGAGGCTTTCGAAATGTGGTGCTATAGAAGAATTTTAAAAGTTTCCTGGGTGGAGAAGATTCGTAACTCCACAGTACTAGAACGTCTCAGCAAGACTACTGAGATCATAAAAAGCATCAAGCAGAGAAAGCTGGAATATTTCGGACATGTAATGAGAGGTCCCAAATATAGATTGCTACAAAATATCATGCAAGGGAAAATAGCAGGCAAAGGTAGTCCAGGACGAAGAAGAACCTCATGGTTGAAGAACTTGCGAGACTGGTATGGTGTAGATACAAGCATGCTATTTAGGGTGGCAGTGAATAAAATTAAAATAGCTATTATGGTAACCAACGTTCTGAAAGGACATGGTACATGAAGAAGAAGAACTGTTCATATTGTCTTTCAAATGCGTATAACGGACACTCCACTAATAAGTGATGTACTGTTAGATCACTATCACACGCGTATCACAATGGTTTGGGTTACTTCTGTAGTAGGAAATCATGTGTGATCTTGGTGTTTCCTTATTTGTAGTCTGAATAAGATTTTCTGGAAGATCACATCGACTTTTTTTACATATACCGCACATATGGGTATCAGCTACCCAATGTATTTTTGTGAAGAAGTAAATAAAAGTAAATATTTTATGATTTCCAGATACTCTCTAATCACTATTGAATAGACAAAAATAATTAAATCAATCATTTTATTTTCTCTCTCTTACTTGTGGTAATAAAAAAGAAAAAATATTAAAAATATTTAAAAATAATTAACAAACATTTTCTAAAAAGCCAGAAATATAATTCAAAAGATTTTACCTTAATTTAACAACAAAATGGTCTTTCTAATTAAAAGCTATTCGCTATCAGCCAGGTATTTTAATTTCACTCATTTTGGTGACTATATCCACAACACAGTTTAGCTCTATGCGCAATGCAGTATGCTTTATGGCAAGCCAAGCATGCATGCTTCGTTTTTCTATATTTTCCTTTGCAGAAATAACACCTAGTTTGCTTTACTAAACTTGTGGGATGTTGTGTTGGAAGGTCTTCAACTTGAAGAATGCCACACATTGTTTGCCTGAGTGATTTCTGTAAAGAAGGTATTTAGAGTCTCTCTCGCATTAGTGGTTTAGTTAGAACCATTCCCAAATACTTCAGAAATGATCTTCCATTATTAGATGCATTTTCTTTCCAAAGGGAATTTGCAGAAAAACATAGCACCATTGCATTTATACCAACTGCATCAAGCATGTTAAAAAAATTCTTAGTGACCATTGTCTGGATCAAAGTAAACTTGGAAGATTTCTAACTGGTTCATAATATATTGTACTATCACTTTGTTCACTTTCATCAGTATCGGTGTTGGAGTTTTGTTCTTCGACATAATTTCAGATTCGGAATCAGTATCAAAGATATTTTTACCACCATCCTCGTTGTCTTCATTAGCAAATAAATTTTCAGCTTTCCTTTCCACTTCAGCTTGAGTTATTGGACGACGTTTTACCCAGTTTTTTTTTTCAACTACATAAAGCCATTTCCCAAAAAAATGACAATAAAAAAAAATAAATTATCGCACACCTCATCCATGGGTGCTACACACCCTAGCGTTTATTCAATAATTTTTCGTGATTGGAAATATTGCTCGAATGAGACTGCAACTACACATCCGTTTTTAGCAGACTACAGACTGAATTTATATGAAGCAGCATTACCATTAAAATGCGGTTGCTCATGCTATATTCAGTTAGGGTCTCGATGGGTATCTCACCCAAGTGTGAGCTTCCAGGGTTAAAGATTGTGATACGAATTTCCTTTGAAATGTGTTTCTTGCAAACTTAGGATGGATGGATGACATTTATTTATAAGAAGTTTAAGATCTTCTAAATGAGTATGGTATTCATTTAGGTTCCATTGAATAATAGAATTAAAAATAGTTTTATTAATCTAAGTAAGTCTCTGCACTGTCAGGATGTCTGCAAGAGATAGTCTGGTCAAATCCGTATATGCGCACAGATAGTAAAATTAGAATCTATAAGACTTGCATACGACCGATCATGACATATGGCATAGAAGTGCGCGAATGTACTAACAAAACGAAACAGATGCTAAGGGTTGCCGAAATGAAAAACCTAAGAACAATAATGGGGAAAACAAGAAGAGACAGAGCGAGAAATACAAACATTAGAGAGCAGTGCAAAATTCAAGATATTGTAAGATGGGAAAGGCAGCGCAAGAGGATGTGGCACAACCATGTAAGACGAATGGAAGAGAATAGACTCCCAAAAATTGCCCTAGAAAACAATCCGCCCGGTTCAAGACCCACCGGAAGACCACCTAAAAGATGCAGGGATAGTTGGCAATCTACCTCCCAAGAAATTAACCAGAGGCAGCTTCAGAATTAAACAGATTGAAAGATCTACAAAAAGTAGAAGAAGAAGAAGTCTCTGGAGAGGAATCACTAGGATAATAGGTATAAATATTACTTAAAATTTGTTCTGTTATTTTGTTTTTAATTCTAGAACAACAGGACATGGGACACTGAGATGAAAAATGTCCTTGGTGCTTACATAAGTAGCAATATTGCTTTTTGGTAAAAAAGAAAATTGGATAGTTGTTATCCTCATGGTAAATAATATAGAATCAGGTAATCTGTCTAAGTTAGTTGGCGCTATAAAAGTATGTCGTCGGAAACTCAAGATATGCAGATATGCTGGATTTGAAGTCCCTATCCTGAGAAAGTCAATTGGAGTTATTAGATGTATACTTAAGTTTTTCAGTTGTTTTTCTATAACGCTGTGTGGAATACTTAGACATACGTTGGAAATAATCAATCGTTTATTTGGAGTTTTAGTCTTATTATTAGTTTGAATACGTTTTTGACCAATTACTCCAATTCTATTGTCGTTTGCTAGAAACTCATCGACTGTCTGTTCACCGGTAAAGAATATACAAATACATTTTAGACATAAAATTTATTTTTCTGGGATCCACTTTAAAAGTCACTGCAGTAAGGTAAACTTTAATATTAGAGTTGATTAAGAGCTGTAGAATATAATTTTGATGGTTGGTTTACAAGTAGATTGCCAGACCTTTTCATGGAGGAAGTTCCCTCTTCTGAATCCATTTCCATGCATGGGCTAAATAACCTTAATACGACCCTGGTTCTTGTAATTGATCATTATCGGAGGGACTGGTAATTAACCTAACGCCAAATTGGCAAAATAGTTGTTTACCATTGATTTGTTCTAGATGAAATAGGAAAATCAAACTTACAGTTTCTAGTCCAGAAGAAGTAACACTTTTACACTGCACCTTTGTTTAAATTTTAGATGTAAACAAAATTCTACATTTAAATCAAAAATGTTTTATATTTTATCAAAAAACAATTTTTCGGTTGTTACCTAAATCAACGAGTATAATGGGAAATAGTTTCCTGGTCTATTATAGAGTACCAAGAACCTGTGTTGTTACAAAACATTTATAAAATTATCAGTTTTGCTATATTTACACCAGACTTTTCCCATGTATATTTTTCAGAATTTACATTGAATACAGAACATAAATATATATAATCGATATATATGTAATTCTCCATTTAAAATATCATTTTATAGATTAAAGCAAAACACAGGTGTATAGTAAAAAAGCTGCATATTCAAATATAATTTAATATTTAAATCGAATTCCGTTCAAAATTAATTCTGATTTTCATGCATATTGCATTTTAATCCTATAGAGAATCTAAAACAATTATTTGTTCCAATTGTAATTTGTTCTTAAAATATTTCAATTATTATTGTTGAAATGGTAAATGGTAAATTTTATAGATAACTCTATGTCATGAATGAAATGATGTTTTTACTTGTTTGGAAATTATACTATAATAAAATAAAGTTTTGTTAAATCTTGAATGTAGAATTACGAACATTTCTATTGACGAAATCAAAATTTAGATTTTTCCTTTAATCTGTGCCTTCTATAAATTTGTAAGGAAAGACAGACAATGCTAAAGATGTAAGAGAAATATAGAGGATCTAAAAGTTGCATCCCACAACATATCTCCTCATCTAAGCAAAAATCTTTGGCGAACCTTTATGTCGGTACACTCTTTATAACTACTGTTACGTATTTTGGTACCCATGCTAGTGTCAGATATTCCTTAGGTTGGTAATATTTTGTTGGTATAAGAAGGCTGTTATGATATGGCGGCTATAGTGTATTTTTATGTATGAGAGAGTAATAAAACAATAAATTATGTATGCAAATCCCTAAACTGTTGATACGGGTGACTCAATGAAAAACAGATATTTGTCAACAAGTTTACAGAAGTATATAGGAAAACAATTTTAAATTGAGTATGACCACCAGGTATAAAGGTTGGAGCAGAATAGAATACAATAGTTGTGAGGGTTACTAATCCCTAAATAAGGTTGCCAGTGTCGGAGTGATGGAGGTTAACAGGTACTAATGAATTTGCAAGAAATGTAAGATGTTTATTTTATATATATAACCAATAAAAGTTTAATAAGTACTTACCTATTTGCAAAATAAAGTTTAATTCTTTAGATAAAATAAAACGTTTTATTTTATCTGAAATGAGTGCATTTCACGAAGTAAGGGTTTCAACAATCAAACATTTAATTCTTTAATTCCAGGAATCTACGACAGTAATTGACTAGATAATTACCTTCTAAACTTATTCAACAGAAAATGTGATAGTGGGTTTTTCCATTTTGTAGGAAGGTCCAAGTGGCGTATTCAAAATTCTTAACAGTTCACTAAAAGTAGGTACTTCAGTTGCAAGGTGCAGTTTATTGTGTATACTATAGATAAAGTCACGTTCAGATGGCAGTGTACGGATATAGGATAACAGCGTTGCCAATTCTACTGCCATTGTAAGTTTTGCTACTTTTGTAAAATAAGCAGGGCCAAACTCACGGTAAACTAAGATATGTTTAGGTAAGCTAAAGTTGTTAATAGAAAATTCGTGAATAAAATAAATGGTAATAATTCCTAAAATGCTTTTATACATAATACCGCAGTTAATTCTACAGGTTTTTTAATGTTCTAAACGGTAGATAAGGGATAACTGATGATAATTCCTTGAAGAATTACATCCAATTTTGCTTTGTTTATTTTTTAAAGAAAGATGAAGTTTGGAAAAAATCATTTTTTTGCCTATTTTGTTCCTCGTGCATTTTAGGGAAAAATGTTTCAAATAAATGTTGCAGATTTTAAAAAGTTTTTTAATTTTTTAGTTTGTAAATTAAAATACATAAACAAATGACTGAGATAATTGCAAAAAACCCTTATTGAGGCCCCTAGAACACAAGGGTGTAAGTGCAGTTGCTTATCACTTAGCAACTGATATCTAACAACAGGCACGTACTTTTGGCTTCAAACTTTCTACATTAACAACAATAACACCATCAAAAATTACATGTCATTGAAAACATGCTGAAAACTGAAAACGTGCTACCTAGGTTTTTAAATTTATATCGAACTTTGAACAAAGATTTTTCAAAACTTTGTTTTTGGCACTTACACCCCTTGTGTTCTAGGGGCCTCAATTGTGCACTAATTTATTAAATGTTCATAACTTTATTTTTTGCATAATGACGTCTAATATAACTACTTGAAATTATGTCGATTAATGAGTTATCTAAGTGTGCTACATTTCAACCAGATCAACTAAATATTTTATTACCTTTACTGAGAAAAGAATACCCCCGAAAAACAATTTTCAGTCATCTTCATTTTCATAATCTAGTTCATCTTCAGAGTCATCGTTTAATGAAATTCTAATAGGTTCAATGTCATCTTGAATGTTGTCTACTGTCCAAAAATTATTCTCCAATTTTATAACATGGTTGACGTAATTTTTCCAATGTCCATTGTTTTGTACTTTATCATAACCTTCATAAATCAATGTTTTAACGTCGTTTTGTTTTTTTATTTTTTGGGAGATTCGGTATTAACACCTCTTCAAACCATTTTTCAAATAGATCTCCGTCCATCTCTTCATGGTAATCTTCAGCACCTTTTTTGGCAAGAAAAGTGATGTCAGCACCTTCAACAAATCCGTCTTTGTTTCCTGCATGGACTAAAACAAATCTTGGTCCTTTTCCGGTCGGAGTTTTTAAACCTGTGGTAAGTCCATTTACGAAAGCCTGTCGGCTATTTTTTTATTGTTGTATCTTGCCATACTTGCCCATTGGTTATTCCAGTATTAACCCATGATTCGTCCATATAAATGATATTGGCTCCTTCGTTCCTCAGTTTCTTTATTTTCGGAGAAAGTGACGCCTCCAAGCGACTATTTCTTGTTTTTCTATTAATATTGAATTTCTACCTTGTTTGCCATATATAAAACCCATGTCGTGCAATAGTCTTCTCAACGTACTCTTGGAAAAATTCGGAAGATGCTCCATTTGCTTAATTTTTTTTAGTACTACGTCAAGGGTTGGAGGAATATTGTCCATAAAAAAACTGTGCACTACTTGTCTTATTCTAGACCGAGTTGCTTCATCATATCTATTCTCACGACTATTCAAATAACCGGTTCTTTTTTTTCTTATAGGAGTTACGAGTGGACCATTTTTACTTTCACTTCTATATCGGAATATCGTTCGCTTAGAGACTCCAGTCATAGCAGAAACTTCCCGCACTATTGTTGATACACTTTTATCATTATTACTGTTTGATAAATAGTTAAAAACATTTAACACTATTTTTTTACATTCACTATTTAACAAATTACCGTTTTTTGAATTTTATTACACTCGCGGCCATTTTGACACTGACACGACACAAACGTCTGATATCAACTGAAAATTCTTTTAATGACTCTCAAGTATTTACCTGAATTTATAATTGCTGGCATTAGACAATAATTTTGAATTTATAAATAGGTATATTTTTCTAATTCTAAATTATTTTTTAATGTCTGTAACTGTAAATGCAGGTAGAGAAAGTGTGTCATTAAAAGGACATTAAGATCAAAAACGGATTATACAAATAATTATTTCATTTCCACGAATTGTAAACAATTTTGAACAGAAGATATAATTCCGAAAAGACCAGATTTCCGAAATATAACTTTCTATTTTTAAAATACCAACAGAAAAATTATATAATTAAAAAAATGTAGTATTTTTCCGTTTCACATTCATAAATATTTCCGAAATTATAATTCTTTTATAGGAGCCGGCCCATAACGTACGATTGTAGGTACGATTAAAAACTGACAACAATGTAGTTATTTCTGGCATATAGAAAGTACAGGCCTATCTCTGTAACGCTGCCATCTGAATGTGAATTTATCTATAGTGTTATGGAAAATTTGGAAGTGCCGTGTAAACGCCGAAAAATTGGTCCTTTAACAGTTAATGAAAAAACATTAATATTTAATTGTTTTAAATCATTTACAGACAAACGTTTATGTGAAAGTGTTGATGAGACCGTTGAGTTAGTTAGCAGTACACTTGGTGTTGGGAAATCTACGATTTACAGAGTTATTAAAGAAGAGAAATGTGGTAGTTTTCAAATGCCACGTAATGCTCCAGGGAAACCAAAATTTCAAATAGAATATCATTTTAAAGAAGGACTTCGACGGAAAGTGCATGAATTCTTCTTTAGACAAGAATTTCCAACATTGGATAAAGTTCTTGTCTCAGTTCGAGATGATAAGGATTACCCAGAAATGAGTCGAAGTACGTTATGGAAACTTTTAAAAGAAATAGGCTTCCGCTGGAAAAAGAATCGCAGAACGTCTATTTTATTAGAAAGAAGCGATATTGTCATATGGAGAAGACATTTTCTAAGAACCATAAAGGAAATGAGAAACCAAAAAAGAAAAATATTTTATCTTGATGAAACATGGATCATACACCAAATAAATTTTGGCAGGATGAAACTATTACAAGTCAAAGGCACGCTTTTGTAAATAACTTATCTACTGGTTTAAACCCACCATCAGGAAAGAGACGCAGGCTGATAATAGTACACATTGGCAGTTCAGACGGTTTTGTTGAAGGTGGTTTATTAACTTTTGAATAAACTCGTACCGGTGACTACCATAAAGACATGAACGCTGATGTCTTTCAAGAATGGTTCGAACAAATGATAGATCTTCTTCCTAAGAACTGTGTAATAGTAATGGATAATGCAAGTTATCACTCTAGACCTATAGAAGGACTACCCACAACCAAGTGGTTAAAAAAAGACTTGCAGAATTGGCTGAGTTCAAAAAATATTATGTACCATCCCGGATCTATAAGAAAGGAATTTTATTCGTTGTGTGCCCTTCATGAAGAAAAATTTAAAAAATACGAAATTGATGAAATTGCCAAAAATCGTGGAATGACAGTACTTAGATCCCCACCATATAATTGTGAATTAAACCCGAATAAACTGGTATGGGCACAGATAAAGAGTGAAGTTTCAAGAAAAAATAACACTTTTAAAATTCATGATGTTAAACAGTTGTTTTTGGAGGCCGTCAATAATGTAAAACCTGAAAACTGGGAAAAGGCAGTAAATCACACTATTAAAGAAGAGGAAAAAATGTGGAAGCTGGACAATATTACTGATAAAATGATCGAGCCAGTTATTATAAATCTTGGTTCTGAAAGTTCATCTTCTGAATCTGATTTGGATTTGTAACAAGTAGCTGTAAGTTTTATATTAATATTTTTATTCATCTCTGAACATACCTTAGACGGTTTTAAAAACTCTTTTTCTCTTTTGTAATTTTTAAAAATTAAAAAAAATGTGAATTTTTTAAAACCCTTTTTGATGTAGGCCAGTCAGTTCTAAAATAGTGTATGATAAAAGAGGTCACTTTTGTTTACATACACATAACACTTTATAACACTGAAATAGTCGGGGAGGAAAATAGAGAGGCGGGGAGGATTCACTCCCCGCCTCTCGACGCGTTAGTGTTCTGAGCTGTTGGACGTGAATCCCTGTCCTGGCATTTGGTTTTCACCTCTGGCTACGTTGGGTAGTTGAGTTACTGTTACCAAATGCCCATCTTGGTAGTTAGTATTCGCCTCTGGTTGCGTTGAGTAACTGATTTACCGTTGCTAACTACCCATCTTCCTGTCTTTTGTTTTCTTTTTCTTTTTTTTTGTTCTCCTGAAGAAGCTACATAAAATTGTAGCGAAACGTCGAGATGAACCCACTTTTGGGTCACTTATAAATGACACGGTCCAAACCCGGAAGACGAATAAATTACAATTCTGACTATGGCCGCGGAAGCCTACGATCTCATTTAACACTGAAATAATTCATTTATTTTTTACAATTATTCAAAGTAATTTTTCAATTAATCTTGAGCACGCCCATGGAGTGGTCGAAGGTACCAAAAATTATGCTAATTACTCTCTCGTTCATAAAAATAAACTATAGTAGACTTAAAAGTTTATTTGTTACTGATAGTTGTACGGTTTCAATTTAATATTGAGTAAATGGCGCTCTCGTCAACTACTTGTTTTATTTATACACAACATTCTGACAACAAAGATAATATGGTTTGTGCAAAGTGAATTCAAAAGTTTATAGAAAATGGCGTTAATCGGCAATATAGAAGCATTTAGCGGGAAAACTGAAGAATTCGAGATATACCTGGAACGAATTAAGCATCTTTTTGCGGTGAACAGAGTAACGGAAGAAACAAAAGTTTCAATGTTTATCACGCTAGCTGGTTCTAATGTGTATCAGATACTGAAAAATTTATCGGCACCTAAAAGCCCAGATGCATTCGCTTAAAAGTCTGTCTGAAAGAGCAGGATTAAAGATAAACTTTGAGAAAGCTAAGCTTATAACAAATCTCGTAATGAGTGGAAATATAACTATTGACAATAATACCATACAACAAACAGACACTTACAAATATCTGGGACACGAAATCAAAATAAACAGAGACATCAAACACACCTAACCTAATCTAACCTAACATGGGCAGCATTTGGCAAATTAAGCAATATTCTAAAAAGTTTACTTCCCATGTGTCTCAAGCGAAAGGTTTATAACCAATGTGTTTTACCTGTACAAACTAATAGAGCAGAGACTTTAACACTCACGCAAAAATCTGCGAATAAACTCAGAGTTACACAATGAGTCATGGAACGTGCAATGCTGAATGTGAGTCTTCGAGACCACATAACAAACCAACAAATCAGGCAAAGATCAGGAGTTCAAGACGTCATCGAAAAAACCACGGCGCTTAAGTAGAACTAGGCAGGGTACTAATCCAGAGCACAAGATGGACGGTGGACAAGACGTATTATGGAATGGAGGCCCAGAAACTATAAAAGAAGCCGATGACGACCACCGACTAGATGGATCGATGATATAAAACGTGTAGGGGGAAACTGGCTACAAGCGGCCCAGTGTAGAGAACACTGGAAAGAACTGAGGAAGGCCTATGCTCAGCAGCGGACGCGATTGGCTGATTGATGATGAAAAGCCCAGGTGGGCTCTCATATAGGAAAGTTGTAGAGCTTCTATTAGCACTTTACTCACCACCTGTTTCTGAAATTTATGAACGATTTATTTTTAACAAATGCAATGAGAAAAGAGATCAGTCTGTTTCAGAATATATCTTTAACATTTGTAGATTTGCGACCACGTGTAACTTTAAGCAATTTTTGGGTGAAGCATTACGAGATACTTTTGTATGTGGGTTAAGATCGGAAAATATTCAACTGAACCTATTAGCAGAAGAAAAATTGACATTTCAAAGTGCCCGTAAAGCTGCTTAAGCTATAGAATTAGCTGAAAAACAAGTTAGAAATTTGTCTAAAGAAACTAGTGTCAATAGTGTCAGAAACACCAATTATAATAAGACTCATAATCAGCCAAAAGTGAGGGGGTACAAAAGTAATAATTTGTTTAACTTTAAAAGTGTTAAAGGTTAAGAAGTTTGCAATAAATGTAATTGTCAGCATGCTAAGGATAATTGTCCAGCCAAAAGATGGAGATGTTTTTCCTGTCAGAGATTTCGCCATGTTAGAGATGTGTATCCTAGATTCAAATTAGCCAACATTGATGAACGAAATCAAGATAATCTAGTACAGATCAGTTTGAAGAGGTGTAAATAATGATCTGTATGTTTTCAACCAGGTATCATCATCAACTAGCCTCTAACGTTCACTGTTAAACATAGGCCTCTCGCATTCTTTTTTACTTAGTTCGATTTTGCGCCATCTAAGTCCAATTTGTAGTTACTCTTTTTATGTCATCTGTCCATCTCGTTGGGGGTCGACCTCTATTTCTGTTAGCTTGTATTCGGAGTCTCCATTCCAAAATTCCTTTTGTCCACCGGTCATCAACTGAT
This sequence comes from Diabrotica balteata, assembly GCA_918026665.1. Taxonomy (NCBI): domain Eukaryota; kingdom Metazoa; phylum Arthropoda; class Insecta; order Coleoptera; family Chrysomelidae; genus Diabrotica; species Diabrotica balteata. Next base: position 160,384,068 of record OU898279.1, on the reverse strand, counting down.
CTTGCTACATGACCTGTGCAGTTCCACTTTAGTGTTGTTATCCTCTCAATAACGTCTGCTACTCCTGAGCTTTTGCGTATAGTAGCATTTCACGTAGAGAAATCCCTAACATTATTCTCTCCATTGCCCTTTCCGCAACTTGTAGTTTACTCACTGTTGTTCTTGTGAGTGTTAGAGTTTTTGCTCTGTAGATTATCACTGACAAAATATACGGATTAAATACTTTTCTTTTCAGATCCAGTGGAATTATACAAACCAGGTATTTAACAATGATAATTTAGCTCATCAAGTGAGGTTAATAGTTAATGTAGTACCAATACAGTTTGAAGTCGATACAGGTGCTTGTAAGACTGTAATGGCCCACAAAATGTTTGTTGATTTAATAAATGTACCTCTAAATAAAGTTTTATTCAAAAAGAAAAAAAAGACTGTTGACCATTTTCAGTTAGGTCTAAAATCAACTGAAAGAAGATAAAAGAAAGTAAAAGAACAAATTCTAATTCAAAGTAATACAAAGTATAAACTTAAATATATATGTTTTTAAAATAATTTAAATAATTTTTAAACCTCGTATATTGACCTATTAGTTGTTTTACCATAAAAATGGATAACTAAACATTAATTTCAATGTATCTAAACAACTATTACTATCTCTAATCGGAGAGAATTCATGTATGCCATGTTCCCATTCACAGGTTCGTAGTTTAACAGTTTGCTATAATTGTCCCTGCCTCTATATCCGTTTGAATAGCTCAACTAAGCATTGATTAGGAAACGTCTAATTGAGACACACCAAAGGACAGTGTGCGATAAATTGCTTAAGCAATTATTTGGTTTTATAGTAAAGACGCGGTTTTTGTACTAATAGTTTCAGTATATAGTTCAAACTCAATGTAAAAGTTAACTCAAAAAGGCAAATCTACCAAAAACTTGCTATGAAGATGTCCGAGTAAAAAATAAATATCTACTAAACATTGCTTTAGATGTGGTAAACGTAAAATAACTGATATCGATTTAAATTTCAAGTAATAATTTAAATATATTTCAAGCAGTATGAAAGATGTATATGTTCAGAAATAGACAAAAAGTGGCTTAAGAAGAAGAAGAGGAGTCAATATCTCTTATGAACAGAGAAGAAAAATCCGTTATTCACCAACTACGAATAGGGCATACACGTCTCATGCATTGACACCTTATGGCATCAAAAAACCCTCCAGTATGCCACTACTGTAATTTCCTCATTTCCATCAAACACGTGATAGTGGACTGCTGCCACTATCCACTATCTGTGCTGCTATGATTCGTCCAGAAACAAGCATTGCCTAAAAGGAAATCAAAAAGACATTCTAGGTGTTCCAAACAGTTTTGACAGTGTTCTTAAATTTTTAAAAGAAACAAAATTAATTTAGCTAATATAAACAGTGCATAGTTGTTTATTGTTTTAACTTTTCCACAAAAAAAAAATAATTGTGTATATCAAATGCTTGTATATAACATATTTTATGTATAATGTTATACAGACACGTTAATTTTAAATACAAAAAAAAATTAAGCAATTTAGAGTACTCAATAAAACGCTATAAAATAAGCATTCTTTTTTAAATTCATTAAGTACATCGTATGTTTTTAATATCTTTTTCCTGTGATATTTTCTAGATTCTGTTTACAATACTCGTGGTAGTTCATGTACAGGAAATTAGTAATTAAATCAGAATTTATAGCCTCCCGTGTACCATTCAATTTTCGTTTAATCACGTTTTTGTAAACGGATCAATAACTGAATGCTTTCGACCAGAAACTAATGGTAAAAAACAAAAATCGATAGGGTAAAACCATTGGATAACATGAATTATACTATTTTGGACATCAGTTGTGTACAAATGAAATTAAGTTTGCTAGATTTTGTTTGGCTTATCTGACTAACGAGATGCGTTCCTGCGTTTTCGGTTTTTTCGTATGCGGTGATTCAAAAAATACTGCATGTAGGTAATATTCAACGTACTTTGAATATACAATTTGTTTGTATTACCATTTATATAAAAATATTTTTATTTTTCTATAGTTTGTTTTATTAGTACGTAATATGTCTACAAATAGCTACACTTTTCAGCTCTATGGGATATTTTTATCATAGAAGTTAAATCTAGGTTTATTGACATACAAAAATACCTTCTTTAATTTACATATAAATTAAAGTAGAGAAGTCTATCCAAAATCGGTGAATAAATAGAATAACGGAGTGGAGCCCGATAGGAAGAAGAAAGAGAGGCAGATCCCGAAGATCTTTCAGAGATGAAGTGGACGAAGCAATGGAAAGAAGAAACCTACAGGAAGGGGACTGGCTAAACAGGAAAAATTGGAGAAAACGGTTAAGTGAAGGATTACAGTAAAAACTGTGGAAATCTTTGTATATATACAGGGTGAGTCATGAGGAACACTACATACTTCTACCATATGTAGAGTCCCTCAGGAGCATATCATGTGGCCACTAAAAAATATCAACTCTTCTTCTTTATTAATTAACAGGGTGATTTGTGTAATTGACCATTTATTTCATTTTACTGTAGTGTTTATACGGCTCATTTGATTTTTTTAATTTTTGCATGATACAGTACACTACTATCAAGCATTCGACTGGTATTAGCTAAACTAAAAAATTCCAGGACTGGCTTTGGCAAAATTAATATATATATATTTTTTTAATGCAATAAGTGATTTTCAAACTACATAAATAGCCAATGAAACCGACATATGCGACAATGTTGTCGCACTTTTATTAAATTTTTAGTGAACGATCAAATCTTACCAAAAATAGAACAACCATAATGAAGTATCAAATTATAAGGTAATTAATTTAAACAAATGTTATAAATTTCAAACATTTTAATTGAACTGATAAACTGAGTCACTGCACAACTAAAAACAGTAACTACTAACGATAACGAAGAACAATTAAAAAAAAATTAAAAATATGTACATAGTTATGATAAACCCATAAATTAGAACTGGAAAAGATACAATAATGGTAACAAAATAGAAATAATTCAAAATAGATTTTCGAAATGGAACCCTGCAGCTTGTACACATTCTTGTTGCCGAATTGTTAATTGACGTATTGAATTACGGATACTCTGGGGATCGTTTCTAATAGTATTACAACAATGTATAATTTTATCAATTAATTGTTGTCGGTTATTAATATTCACTGTGTAAACTAGTTGCTTCAATCGTCCCCAAATATGGTAATCAACGGAATTGAAATCAGGGATCTTGAAGGCCTCGAAATAGGACCTGTACGTCCTATCCACCTGTTGCCATAAACATTACTGATATGTTGTCTCACTGCCAGTAAAACGTGTGGGGGTGCCCCATCATGCTGAAAATACATCCTTCGGATGGCAATGTTCGCGTTGGCAAGCAAATTCGGCAAGATATTTTGTGGAAAGTTCAAATAGACCTGCCCTGTTAAAGGACTATCAAAAAAGTAAGGACCTACGAATTGGTTATTTATGACACCAATCCACACGTTAACCGAAAACCTTAACTGAGAACGACGATCTCGAATAGCATGGGGATTTTCTTCTGCCCACACATGTGAATTTCGTGAATTATTTATCCCGTCTCTGGTAAATTGGGCTTCATCTGTAAATAGTGTCCTGTATAGCGTTGGTCGATTATTGTTAATCCATCTACAAAATTCCAACCTATCGATCTCATCTCCAGCATGTAGTCGCTGAACCATTTGAATGTTATATGGATATAGATTATTTTTTGTAAGACTACTTACTTTTGATTGAGTAACATTGAGTTCTCGACTTACTTGTCTAGTGCTTATTGTAGGGTTCATAGTAACGGCGTCCATAATGTCATCTTCTTGCGCTTCATCTACATGTCGCTCTGTTGTTCCACTAGGAAAAGTGCCATTTTCTCGCAAATAATTAAAAACTGACACAAATGTTGGATGACTGGGAGTTCGACGATTAGGAAATCTCCTGCGATATTCTCTACTAGCAGCACTACCATTCCCATTACAGAATCCATAAACAAATATTATGTCTGCATATTCTGTGGTCGAAAACTGATGTGGCATTTGAACGAAAATAACCAGAGCTCTACCAAAACTAACATAATGTACTTAACGTAGATATGACAAAAGAAATATGTATTCTTATACACATAAATACGAATTGATAATGATAATAATGACAATGGGTATAAAATATTAAGAAACGTCAAACGGTCAACGCCAACCTTCATTTTAAATTTTTTTAGATTTATTTTTATTTAGTACAGTTGATGCAATGTATTATTATTTGACATAAAATTTTAATCATTTACAATCAACAAAAACTAACACATACAAGAGGTTTGACTTTTTAATCAATTTAATTTATTATTTATCGAAAATAATGCCCCAATACGATCTATGAGTAAAAATTTAAAATTGAAAAACAATTGATTCTATCGTATAGATAATACAAAGTGACAGTAAAGATGTTAATTTTCTACGTATAAGATTATGTTGTAGAAACTCATTTTAATTAAAATGTTTAAAATTTATAACATTTGTTTAAATTAATTACCTTATAATTTGATACTTCATTATGGTTGTTCTATTTTTGGTAAGATTTGATCGTTCAGTAAAAATTTAATAAAAGTGCGACAACATTGTCGCATATGTCGTTTTCATTGGCTATTTATGTAGTTTAAAAATCACTTATTGCATTTAAAAAAAATATATACAGGGTGTAATATTTAATACGAATCCCTAAATTAATTTTTCCAAAGCCAGTCCTGGAATTTTTTAGTTTAGCTAATACCAGTCGAATGCTTGATAGTAGTGTACTGTATCATGCAAAAATTAAAAAAATCAAATGAGCCGTATCAAATTTTACTATAGTAAAATGAAATAAATGGTCAATTACACAAATCACCCTGTTAATTAATAAAGAAGAGGAGTTGACATTTTTTAGTGGCCACATGATATGCTCCCTGAGGGACTCTACATATGGTAGAAGTATGTAAAGTTCCTCATGACTTACTCTGTATAAGTAAAACAACTATGTTAAATGTTAAAAAACAGAAAATCATCAGGTCCAGGTAATATCCCACCAGTTACTACTCAAATACGGAACCAACAAACTATACAGTCAGCTAACCAGCATATATCAAAAATGTATAAATGGAGAGAATATACCGGAAGAGTGGCGTACTTCGGTTATAATAACCATACATAAAAAGGAGGCTAAAGACATTTGTGACAACTACCGAGAAATAGCAGTGCTAGGCACTGATCATGCCATGAAAGGGGAAATCACGCCTCGAGGTGTTGACTTCAGACTGTATGGCTCGTCCAGCATATCATAGCATGAAGGATAGGATGCATAGAATTTCTACAATGCAGACATTCCAACTACATGGCCTCAACTAAGGCCTTAATTTCCAAAGATTGTAATGAAAATATCTTAAGGCCTTTATTTTGAATGTGCAGAACTTAAAATTGGCAATTAAAATAATGATTATCGTCAGAAAGATGAAGCGTGTAAGTAGAATATATTTTTCTATTATTGAAAGCCCTTTTGTGTTCTTAGACGTCTAATAAAAGTTCAACCAGTTTGACCAATGTAAGTTTTTGAGCGCTTACCATATTTAGATTTGTATACATAATTAAGTAAGGGCTTTTTCTTTTGGCTCTTGCTGTTCTCAAAATTTATTAAAGTTGTTGTTTATTCGCCAGTATAGACCAGTAAGAAAACATGTATGTTATAAATACCTTCTACAAAAAGAAACCTAAAAGAAAGTGGACATGGGTCGCACCTAACGGAACTACCAAAAATGAAATAGACTATTTTCTCTCGAACAACAAACGAATATTTGAAGACGTCACAACAATAAACAAAGCAATAACGGGTAGTGACCATCGTATAGTTAGAACAAAAAGAAATATTAACACTAAAGAAGAGGGAAAAAGGATTGAAAAAGAACAATGAGGATAGATGCCTTTAAACTAAGAACACATGAAGAGCAATTCCGAGAGGTGTTAGCGGATAAGATCGAATCTAATATTTCACATAATCAAGATCAAATTGACGAGATTAACAAAAACATAAATAAAAACCTTCTCTAGAAAGAAGACAACTACTATCGCAAAACAAACGCTCAAGAAAAAACAGATCTTAATAAAACAATTAGAAAAGAACTAAAACGTGACGATCATCAAAATTAAAGACGCCAACAATAAGGAAAAAAGAGCTAATATACAATAACAAATATTGTCGAAGACTTCTACACATCCTTGTACAGCTCGCAAAGCCAGCCTAATGAAACAACATAGGAGAACGTCAAAAGTAAAATAAAAAACGTGGGATCAGAAGTACTACCAAATATTATAAAGGGATTCGAAATAAAAAGAGCTTTAAAAGAGCTAAAAAATAATAAAGCTCCAGGACACGATGGTATAATTGCCGAGCTCCTGAAAACAAGCAAGACATTAACAATTTCTGTACTAACAGAGCTATTTAATAGATGTCTTCAAACCTGGAACAAGAGTCTAGTAATATTCTTACACAAAAAAGGGGACAAATGTGATCTACAGAATTATAGAACAATATCGTTACTCAGTCAAGTATACAAAATATTTATGAGAATTATTAACAATTGGTTGACCTACAAAATGGACAATTACCAACCGGTTAACCAGGCTGGCTTCCGCAAATGATAAAGTACATCAGACCATCTGCTGAGAATAAGAACATTGATAGAGAAGGCAAATGAATACCAACTACCCATATTTCTTGCTTTCGTCGACTATGAAAAGGCGTTTAATAGTATCGAGATGTGGGCTATAGAACAAGCTATTAATAATTGTAGAATAGATTCGAGATATAGGCAACTAATACATAATATATATGAAAATGCAACTATGATAGTACAACTAGACGAAAATACAAATCCCATCCCCAGTAAGAGAGGAGTGAGACAAGGAGACGTAATATCGTCAAAGCTTTTCAACCTAGCTCTAGAAAACGTCTTTAAAACTACAAATTGGTCAACCTATGGCATTAACGTTAATGGCAACAAAATAAAACACCTCAGAATCGCTGACGACATAGTAATTATAGCAAACACATTCGAGGAACTGTAAATTATGATGGGGAAACTAGCCACAACAGAAAGAACAATGGAAAGAGCAATGTTAGGTGTACGACTATCAGATAAAAAGAGGAACGACTGGGTAAGATCAGAAACAAAAGTCGAGGACATAACAACAAAAATTGCCAGACTTAAATGGAGTTTCGGGGTCACACTGCTAGACAAAAAGATCAACGTTGGAATACTACAATACAACAATGCTAAGAAAAAGAAAAAGATATTAATTTTAGTGATACTATTATTTGTAACTGATAAATCTGTCTTGTTATTTTTTCGACTAATATTTTACAACCTACAGTGCATCATTACGTTTCTGTATGACTTTATTTCTCCATTATAGATATTAAATTTTTAACGTTTCTCTGCAAGAGCATTTTTATTGTTACTACTCTCACAAAAGTGATTATAAAATAGAAATGGCGCAGTCACCGAGATTTTCATTTTAATAAAAATTTATTAAAACTTTATTCGACTTTTACAAAAAACATAAATTTCTAGTTAAAGTCATTTTGAAGCACTGTAAACGTGACCTGAGCAGATACAAAATTTCGACATAAAAAGTATAATCTGATTACCGACTCCTCTTACACAATTTCCTAGAGAATTTCATTTGGTCTATTGCTATTTGACAAGATTAACTACGAAATGTCTCGAGTTAAATTTATTGACAAACAACTGGGTTTAAATTAGATATCGACTGCCGATCCTACCGAAAGTCCCAAATTAAAATTGGGAAGCTATTGGGAACTAAACGCAAACTTTTGAAATAAATTTTAAGACTGTGCTTTTGTTAGATTATTATAGAAACTGTTAATGAATTTAACCGATTAGTGAAGAAAATATATCGTTTTACAAATATTCTTCTTCTTCCAGTGCCGTCTATACTAATGAAGGTTAATTACGATCTTTTGTTTTTCTTAACCCTGAGCTACTATCGTGTATTTACACCCACATAATTACTATCATGGGGTCATAGATGACCCGAATTTTAAAAACCTCTAAACAAGATATAAAAATATATTTTTTATTTAACAATAAAACACTGAAAACTTTGTTTTCAAACTTCCACAAAATTTATTTTAACTATTATCACTACAGCTGTTTCGGCTGATAGCCTTTCTCAAGTGATCTATTTTTGGCATGCGTTTACAATTTATAGTCTCTAATGAAATAGGTTGAGGAGGGGAGAACTGTTTGTCTCAAGTTGGTCATTCAGAATTATATCTGTGTTTTTTAATTTATTGATTTCCATAGATTCTAACAAAGATAGCTTAAGGCCTTTATTTTGAACGTGAAGAATTTTAAATTTGTCATTGAAAGAATGATTATGATCTAGAAGGTGAAGTGCGTATGTCGAATCTGTTTTTCTATTCTTGAAAGCCTTTTTATGTTCTGCTATTCGTTTCTCAAAGTTTCTACCAGTTTGACCGATGTAAGTTTTTGGGCAGTCGCCACATTGAATTTTATACACACCACTATTTAAGTGTTTTTTATTTTGGCTCTTGTTATTTTTAATATATTTACCTAGGTTGTTATTTGTTCGGAAAGCTGGTGTTATTCCTTTCTTTTTTATATGTTTGGCAATTTTTGTTGTTATTTTGCCTGTATATGTAATCGAGCAGAAGGTACTGGGTTTTTTCTCTGGTGGTGGAAATACTATTTTCAGGGCTTTCTTGTGTAGTTTTTGATTTAACATTTTATTAATTGTTTGTTCGTTGTATCCGTTGTTTACTGCTATTTGCTTAATTATATTTAATTCTGTCTCAAAGTTGTCTTTTGACATCGGAATTTCTGTTAATCTATGTAACATACTATGATAAGCTGCCAGTTTATGTTGTGTTGGATGAGATGATGAATTGTGTATAGTCGTGTCAGTATGGGTAGGTTTGTGAAATATAGAGAAGTCATGTTTGTTTTGAAGTCTGCTAATTTTTAAATCTAAAAAATTTATGCATTGATTTTGTTCTGTTTCTATTGTAAATTCAATATGACTATGAAGTGAATTAATATACGATGAAAATTGGTCGAGTTGCCTGTTAGTTCCTGTGAAACATACCAGTACGTCGTCTACGTATCTCCACCAATATAAAAAACTGTTTGAATACGGGATGTTTTGAAATTTTTGTCTCTAGATGATCCATAAAAATATCTGATAGCAATGGGCTTAGAGGATTACCCATTATAAGTCCTGCACTGTTATTTGTATATATTTTATTATTAAATTCAAAGTAGTCCTGGTTTATGCAAACTTCAAGAAGATGTAATATTTCAGATGTAATTACTGGATTTGTACTATTTTGGTCTAAAAGGTTTTTTACTAGAATAAAAGTTTCTGTAGGAGGGATACTAGGAAAAAGATTTTTTACGTCAAATGAAATTAATCTGGAGTTGTTAGGTAATTGAAAATGTTGTATTTTATTAACTAGTTCTATTGTATTTTTTATGGTGAATTTAGGTGAAAATTTTCCCCTCCTCAACCTATTTCATTAGAGACTATAAATTGTAAAACGCATGCCAAAAATAGATCACTTGAGAAAGGCTATCAGCCGAAACAGCTGTAGTGATAATAGTTAAAATAAATTTTGTGGAAGTTTGAAAACAAAGTTTTCAGTGTTTTATTGTTACATAAATGAATTTCCATCAAGTAACGGTCGAATCCATCAAATATTTTTTATTGTTTTTGTATTTTTGACAAATGAATGTGTATATAGAAAAAGATATTTTTTGTAAACTTAAATTTTATTTCAAGAAAATTAAGATGCTATAATAAAAATTTTAGAACTTTTAAAATAAATTTTGATCAAAAACATAACTCATTATTATAACAAAACAAATATATCTTAAATTGAAATTAACGGTTTATTTTCTGAAAAGTAGTTTATAATAGTAACGTCTTAACCTAATACAAAAGAAAATCATAATAGAGTAACCATATAAAAAAATAACAGTCGTGTTTTTTTTTTCGTAATGTTAGAATCTTGCGACAAAAATATTTGAACAAATTGTAAGTGTTTATCTATTCTTTGCACATAGTACAGGTAACTCTCTGAAGTGAATGTGTTTTGCAGATGGTCCTATGACATTCTGCGCAAAATGTGGAATGCTTGTTATCCTTACCTCTGGGACACAAGAAGCATCTACGTCTTACAACTGGCCTTTCTGGTTTGGTCTGATCTTGATGAGTAATTTTATTTTCTAATGCTTTTTAAATTATCGAGCGTAATTCTCTTGACAAATTTGGCATTGCAAATCTTACTTCTAAATGTTCATTTATAAGACTGATTCCCAGCTTTTGAATAAAATCCGATCGATTTTTTCTAACCCCAGGATTAGCTGCGTGAAAATAATGTGACTGTTTACTATAGCAATATCCATTATGGAATACCAAATTACTAAAGGCCATCGCTGGCATCTTCGACCTGAACGATAAAGTGCACATTTTTGATCAAGTGCATCAACGCCCCCTTTCGACGAATCGTAGAAAGCTATTATATCAGGTTTTTTGCTTTCTTGGTCAACAGATTTGTCGTGATGCATAGACGACAACATAATTACACTTTTATTTTTTTAGGGACATATGATACGATTGTATTGTCCCTGTAAAACCAAATAAAACACTTATCAACTTCGTAATTTTTATTTGGTTGAAATTGTGGAGGAATTTCTCTCTTATTTTTACGCATTGTACCTACATAAGTAAGTTGAAGTTTTTTTAGTTCATCAACTAGCTCTATTGAGGTGAACCAATTATCACCAGTGACATTTTGGTTACTATTGGTTCCACTGGTTCCACTGAAGGAGCAACCAATTGGTTCCACTGAAGCAAGTACTGATCTTGTAGGTATGGATAGCTTTCGGGCTTTAGGATCATTTGTTTTACCCGTATACACAAAAGCATTTACCAAATAAAGTGTCTTTGCGTCATATAAACACATGATCTTGATGCCGTACTTGACTGGTTTGGCTTTCATGTACATTCTGAAAGGGCATCTACCTCTAAAACCCAACCAACATCTCGTCCACTGTAAACATATTCGGAACAGGTTGTAGTTTGCTGTACTGTTAATACGAAACATTTAAATAAATAGGACGCTGCTGCAAGTCGATCTCCACTGGCCTTCTTTTGCTCACTTATTTCATGACTGTCAAATCTTATTGCTGTGAGAAGAAATAAGAAGCGTTCTTTTGACAGTTGTAGCACGAAAAATTGGCCTACCTAAAACACTTGTCGAAAATAATGAATCGACATTCTCATGATTAGACTTTAGCACACCTGAAAGGTATAAAAGACCCAAAAAAGCCTTAAGTTCACCTTCGTTTAGATGATCGACAAATGTACATGTATCCCCATAATTTACACTGATGCTCGGTAATTTTTTTCATTTGTGTACTTTAGAATAGAGGCCAACATATCAGGAGTCATAAGAAGTGACCAGGATTCAAGTGGACCCCCCCCCCCCCCCCCCCCCCCCCCCCCCCCCCCCCCCCCCCCCCCCCCCCCCCCCCCCCCCCCCCCCCCCCCCCCCCCCCCCCCCCCCCCCCCCCCCCCCCCCCCCCCCCCCCCCCCCCCCCCCCCCCCCCCCCCCCCCCCCCCCCCCCCCCCCCCCCCCCCCCCCCCCCCCCCCCCCCCCCCCCCCCCCCCCCCCCCCCCCCCCCCCCCCCCCCCCCCCCCCCCCCCCCCCCCCCCCCCCCCCCCCCCCCCCCCCCCCCCCCCCCCCCCCCCCCCCCCCCCCCCCCCCCCCCCCCCCCCCCCCCCCCCCCCCCCCCCCCCCCCCCCCCCCCCCCCCCCCCCCCCCCCCCCCCCCCCCCCCCCCCCCCCCCCCCCCCCCCCCCCCCCCCCCCCCCCCCCCCCCCCCCCCCCCCCCCCCCCCCCCCCCCCCCCCCCCCCCCCCCCCCCCCCCCCCCCCCCCCCCCCCCCCCCCCCCCCCCCCCCCCCCCCCCCCCCCCCCCCCCCCCCCCCCCCCCCCCCCCCCCCCCCCCCCCCCCCCCCCCCCCCCCCCCCCCCCCCCCCCCCCCCCCCCCCCCCCCCCCCCCCCCCCCCCCCCCCCCCCCCCCCCCCCCCCCCCCCCCCCCCCCCCCCCCCCCCCCCCCCCCCCCCCCCCCCACCCCCCCCCCCCCCCCCCCCCCCCCCCCCCCCCCCCCCCCCCCCCCCCCCCCCCCCCCCCCCCCCCCCCCCCCCCCCCCCCCCCCCCCCCCCCCCCCCCCCCCCCCCCCCCCCCCCCCCCCCCCCCCCCCCCCCCCCCCCCCCCCCCCCCCCCCCCCCCCCCCCCCCCCCCCCCCCCCCCCCCCCCCCCCCCCCCCCCCCCCCCCCCCCCCCCCCCCCCCCCCCCCCCCCCCCCCCCCCCCCCCCCCCCCCCCCCCCCCCCCCCCCCCCCCCCCCCCCCCCCCCCCCCCCCCCCCCCCCCCCCCCCCCCCCCCCCCCCCCCCCCCCCCCCCCCCCCCCCCCCCCCCCCACCCCCCCCCCCCCCCCCCCCCCCCCCCCCCCCCCCCCCCCCCCCCCCCCCCCCCCCCCCCCCCCCCCCCCCCCCCCCCCCCCCCCCCCCCCCCCCCCCCCCCCCCCCCCCCCCCCCCCCCCCCCCCCCCCCCCCCCCCCCCCCCCCCCCCCCCCCCCCCCCCCCCCCCCCCCCCCCCCCCCCCCCCCCCCCCCCCCCCCCCCCCCCCCCCCCCCCCCCCCCCCCCCCCCCCCCCCCCCCCCCCCCCCCCCCCCCCCCCCCCCCCCCCCCCCCCCCCCCCCCCCCCCCCCCCCCCCCCCCCCCCCCCCCCCCCCCCCCCCCCCCCCCCCCCCCCCCCCCCCCCCCCCCCCCCCCCCCCCCCCCCCCCCCCCCCCCCCCCCCCCCCCCCCCCCCCCCCCCCCCCCCCCCCCCCCCCCCCCCCCCCCCCCACCCCCCCCCCCCCCCCCCCCCCCCCCCCCCCCCCCCCCCCCCTGGATGGTTTTGTTTTTTAAGGCAGGTCCACGAAGACCAGGAAGGTGTGTAATAATGTTCTGTGCGCGAATTTTTGATGGGGCCGGAGCATTTTTAGCCCACTTATATCTGTTCCGTCCATAGTAAAAATTTGTTTCATTATTAGATGCTGTTTTATATTCGTCGCTTGATGTCACTTACGTCAATTTCTGAATCTTTGTCGTGAACCGAATGTTCACTTTCAGTGTCAGTATCACTGTTATTAGAGTCACTATAGTGTCATATTTTGGTTGGTTCTCAGGATTCGAGAAATTCAAAACATTTCACTTGTCACCGTAATCCGCTATTTCATTTTAATGTATTATCTTAAATATAATAACGTAACTACTTATGGTGTGGTCAAATCCGACCGGAACTCAGCAGCCCGTGTGCCATATCCCACTGATCGTTTGCTACTAAGCGGCATGCTAAACTACGTACTTAATTGGGAGAATACATAGAACAACAAGGTCGTTCGCCAAACTGTCTACCAGTGGCGCTCGAAAATTTCAAGTCCTGGGGTCAAATTTGACCCCACTATAGTAGTTCAGGGTTAATAAAAGCGTCTGTGTGTTTAACCCGGTCCAATCGCGAATGTTTTTCAGCCAGGATATTTGTCCTCTACTAGGACCCCTTTTTACTTCACTTTTCCCCTTAATAATCAGCTGCAACAACTCGTACTTATCATTTCTAAGTATGTGCCCCAAATATGCTGTCTATCGCCTTTTAATGGTGATCAAAACTCCTTTGTCTCTTCCCATTCTGTGCAATACCATTTTGTTCGTAAGATGATCAGTCCATGATATCTACAAAATTCTCCTAAAAAGTCACATCTCAAAAGCCTCCAGTTTACTCATTAAGTCAACATTAATAGCCCAGGCTTCGACACAATAAAGAAGAATAAAGTGGATATAACATTTTACCATCTGATATCGGATTTCCAGATTCAGTCTTTGGTTACTCAGAAATTTCCTCATATTCAAAAAGGCTGCTCTTGATTGCTCTATACTTAAGCGAATTTCTGATTTCGGATTAGATCTTCCGTAATCCAGACTTATAAGTATTTTATTTTATCCACTTGCTCAATATCTTCATGTTTTATCTGGATCCGTGTAATGACTGTGCCCCTCTTATTGATAACCATGGTTATTATTTTTTTATGTTTATTGTTAAACCAAACTGTTCCCCAGTATCAGAAATTGTGTTTAGTAACAACTGCAAATATGAACCCAAATATCTAAGATAACAAGGTAATATTATAGTGACCTCTACAGCTCTAAAAACAGTCTACCTGATACAACTCAACAAAACCTGAAAAAGAAAATAATGAATGTAAACTAACATCCCTCATAACCGGAATGTTAAAAGAAGGAGAGGAAAAGATAAAAGACTACCTAAAGATACTTTTCTTCAATAAACGTTTGTTTGAAGGACAAATACCGCAATAGTGGAACAAGGCAAATACAATTCTGATATATAAGAAAGGAAATAGATCAAAATTAACTATAACTATAGACCAATATCTCTCTTGTCACAAACCTATAAAACTTTCACTAAGGTGATCACAACTAGACTAAACAACAAATTTGATGCATACCAACCAATTGAGCAGGCAGGATTTAGAAAGGGCTACAGGACAACCGACCACCTTCACACAACCTTCCAATATACCTAGCGTTTGTTGACTATGAAAAAGCGTTTGACAGCATATAACTATGGGCAGTGAAAGAAGCGCTAGTTAATTGCCAAATAGATTCACGGTACAAAATGTTAATCCACAATATATCACAACGCCACTATGAGAATTCAGCTAGACAGAGATTTGCAAACTTCATTAATTAGAATTTGTAGAGGTGTAAGACAAGGGGATACAATCTTATCCAAACTATTTACTCTGGCGTTTTTTTCTCTTAGACGTTTCATAAGAATATTATGTTTAATATTATGTCTCGACATTTTTGGGCAAGAGATGTAAAACTAGACAGATCTTCCACTGTTCCGAAACCGTTACAAAAGCCAAACGGCATATTACTCATATTCGCTTCACACTTTCTGAATATTCTTGCATGTGCACTAAACATTTAATTAAACCAGCAAGCTGCACCCCAGCCTGGAACGTCAGGAAATATTAAAACTCAGTCTAGTATACCCATTGAAAAGCTTCCATCACATTCCAATTTTATAAAGAAAAGTTTTAAATCACGTGCAAAACAACACTCAGAAATTTTCACTTCCACACCACTAAAAACAGCAATTAGAAATAAAACAAAAAAATAGAAATATTGAGAAAACAGCTGAAGACACAAAAAAAGTGAAAACAAGAAAAAAACGACAGGAACCGTAGGAAAACTAGCTACTAAGGCAAAGAAATGACCTGTACGCAAGAAAGCTGGAGTTAGAATCTTACATTTTGATGATTCTGAGTCTGATAGTTATGATAAGAGTAAGCTTTGTGATAATGATGAATTAGATGATGTAGATCTAACATTAAAAAATGAGGAGTGTTTGGTGTGCGGTGAATTCGGACGTGACAAAGAAATTTGGTACCGTTATGTAATGTGTTCGAATTGGACTCATTCAGAATGTAGTAGGTTGGGACTCAGCAGTTAATTATACATGCTATATGTGTGCCAAGGTCGAACGAAAGACAGTAAGAAAGTAAAATTATCTCTTTAATGTTTTTTTTCTATTTTTTCTCTAAGAAATCTGTTTTGTTTACAATATTTGCTTTATTACACTAATTTTTTTTTCAAATAAAGATTTATTTAATTCTGCGCAGAATTACCCCTTACGTGGGGGAATACCGCGCAATATCAGCGTTTTAAAGTAAATTTTTTTCTTCAAAATCTGTTAAACTTTATTCCTATTGTTTACAGGAATAACGTTTCCAATAGATACAAGTTTCAGTAGTTAAATTAGGAAGTTTGTTTACACATAGGAGACCTTTTGTAAGTATTTTACCTTCGGTGTGCAGAATTCCCCCGTTTCCTCTAACATGCGCTATATTAAAAATATAGATATAAACTAGATAAGTATACAGTTTGTTATAAATACATATAATATTACGTACTTATTATATCTTAAAGGATCTTTCATATTAAACTTATTATTATCAGAGTAAACATCCATTACTATTCTAACTTATTCAACATGATATCTCTTTTCTTATTTGTATTTTTAACAAAAAGTAATTAAATCCTAAGGCGGATTTGGCGATTACCGTCTCGAAATCGGGTTAACTTCCCTATAAAAGGGTGCTCCACGCCGCTGATATTTCAGTTAATGAGCTTCTGACGTTTCATTTAGCTCCCGTAATCACTTGATGGAGTTTTAGCATAATACACTTGGCTTTAATAAGACAACTCTGTTTCAATTACTTACATTTTCTTTTTGTCTCTTCGAAAAAGAAACGATCTTGGAAAAACAGACTCTTGTTGAAAATATTAATAAACCTTCATCTCGTGCGAATTAGCTTTTCTAAGGGTACTACAGCGATATCTAAAGGAGTGTTGGCAATAAAGATTTATTTGGATAATGATCTGTGCCGTGAAGAGAAGCTAAATAGGATTCATTTTTTGTTTTTATGAATTTTCCTTCGGTAATAAAAACACGTTTAAGACTTCTGTTATTTTTGTACGTTGCCTAAAATTTAATATACAGAAATTTTAAGATGGCTACAATAATATAAGAAGCCCCATAATTTTTTACTTTACCTTATTTATAAATTAAAATTAATCTTATTCATATTATTCATCGTATTCTTTCAACTTGAACCTCTCATACCTTCAAACATTTTGGATCAATATGAAACTTCTCTAATTAAAAAATACAGCTTCTTATATATTAAAATATATTACATATTAAAATAAACTTGTAAACATGTTGTTTATTTACTAAATATGTTGTAGAATGAACGAGACCTTTCGATCAGCTGGCAGACATATACCTGAACTCTCTAATAGCTGTATTTTCATATAATTATATATAATAACGGAGTTTTTATTGAAGAAATCAGTGAAGAAAAGAAACTGGCGGACGTGGTTTAAAATGTACGAACGTAATAAATAGTTGTACAGTTATTTAATAAATTTATAATAAATTATCGTGATTTTTAATAAATTATTAAAGACAATAAATTAGAACTATAAAAAAATATAACAATAGATTAAAAATCTCATTTATCTAAATTCTCAGTAATGTCCTGAAACTTTTATCTCATGGACCTACGTTCGGATTATAACCTTGTTTTAAGAATTATTTTGTATAAAATAGTACTTCTTTGTCTCATGCAGAACCTAAGAATTTTCCTTTCTGTGGCCATAATGGCCACAGAATGGCCATAATGAATAATATGGTGAATAGCATAGGTAAAAAATATGGCCTCAAAATCAACATTTTGAAAACGAAATATATGGTCATTAGCAGAAACCCTCCAGAAAACCCGATATTATGCATAGGTGACAATCGTTATAAATCGCGTGAAAACTTTTAAATACCTTGGCACTACAATCAATGACCAATCGGATCCACAACACGAGATAAAAACCCGAATACAAATGGCAAGACAAGCTTTTGTGAAATTCATACCGCTCCTATGTAATCAACACCTAAACTTCGAAATACGCTACAGAATGGTCAACTGCTACATATGGTCCATCTTGCTTTATGGCATGGAAACGTGGACTTTGAAAAAAACATCTATCAACAAACTTGAAGCATTTGAAATGTGGTCATTGAGAAGAATGATGCGCATACCTTGGGTGGATAGAGTTCGAAACGATGACGTCCTTAATAGAGCCGGCGTGGAAAGAGAACTCTTTGAATTAATTAAAAAACGCAAGATTGATAACTTGGGCACATATTGAGAGGAGCAAAATATGAAATACCACAGTTATTCCTACAAGGGAAGATCGAAGGTAGGAAGGAGCCGGCCGCATACAATTGTCCTGGTTAAGGAATATTAAAGAATGGACAGGAATACATAATACAGGTGAGCTATGTCACGCCGCCAAGAACAGAATTCTAGTAATGAGATAGTCGCCTACGCACTTTGGTGTATGGCATGTTAAGAAGAAGAAGGCCATAATGGCGTTAATGTGGTAGATCTTAAGAGAGGCGTAGACGAATGCCTTGCATTCGATAATCGGTCTAATGAACGTTTTATAGGTGTGCAATGATGTTAAGATAATAGTGTGCAATGTTAAGATAATAAAGCTACAGGTCCTGATGAGATACCAGCGGAAATTATAAAATTAATCGCAGAAGATCAAATAGATATACTAAAAGACTTGTACAACACCATATATGATACAGGCGTCATTCCAAAAGAATGGCTTAAGTCGACGTTCGTGACTCTACCGAAAAAAGCTAACGCTAGAGAATGCTGTGACCATCGAACCATCAGCTTAATGAGCCACACTCTAAAGATATTCCTGAAAATTATACATCAAAGAATTTTCAGAAAACTGGAGCAAGATATTAGTAACACGCAGTTTGGCTTCAGAAACGCAATGGGTACAAGAGAGGCCTTGTTTGCCCTGAATGTATTGGCCCAAAGATGTATGGATGTTAACCAACCTCTTTATGTCTGTTTCCTTGATTACAATAAGGCATTTGACAAAGTCAGACATAATCGCCTCCTACAGCTACTTCAAGATAAAAATCTGGATATGAAAGATATTAGAATAATATCAAACCTTTACTTTAATCAAGTTGCATCTGTAAAGGTTGGCAACGAACTATCAGAAGAAATAGAAATACAACGAGGGGTAAGGCAGGGATGCATATTGTCTCCGCTGCTTTTTAACCTCTATTCAGAAGAGGTAGTTCAGAAGGCACTAAAGGAAACATCAAGTGGAATTAAAGTCAACGGAGAACTTATAAATAACATCAGATACGCCGATGATACTTTAGTAATCGCAGAGTCAGTTGAAGAATTGCAGGTTCTGATAAATAAGATTGTAGACAGTAGCGAAGAGGCTGGACTTACTTTAAATATCAAAAAGACGAAATTCATGACCATCGCAAAGACACAACAACAGGACACGTTATGGATTAGGGACGAACTCGTTCAAAAGGTGAACAGATATACATACTTGGGAACAATCATAACCGAAAACAACGATTACACACAGGAAATCAAATCACGTATAGGAAAAGCCCGATCAACATTCAATACTATGAGAAAAGTACTTTGTAGCAATGATCTGAGTCTGCAACTTAAAGTACGAATGCTTAGATGTTATGTATTTTCTGTGTTATTATATGGAATGGAGGCTTGGACGCTTAAAAAAGATATAAGTAACAGAATAGAAGCGTTTGAGATGTGGGCTTATAGAAGAATTTTAAAAATAAGTTGGATCGATAAGGTTACGAACAACGACGTTTTAAAAAGAATGAACAAGGAAAAGGAGATATTAAATACAATTAAAATAAGAAAATTGCAGTATCTGGGTCATGTCATGAGAGGTGAGAGATATGAGTTGCTGCAGATCATTATACAGGGAAAGATACTGGGCAGAAGAAGCATAGGCCGACGACGTGTATCCTGGCTAAACAATTTGAGGCAGTGGTACAATTGTAACTCTGTTGAGCTGTTTAGAGCAGCAGTGTCAAAGGTGAAGATAGCCGTGATGATAGCCAACCTTCTTAAAGGAGACGGCACTTAAAGAAGAAGAAGAATGATGTTCTAGATGACGTCTTGCCCAGTTTGCCGGCCAGCATTCCCAGGAGATTAAACTTTCTTTTCACCCTATCTAGAGTGTCTTGAATGTCAGTTTTCCAGTAAAGAGTCCAGGTTATATAAACTCCCAAAAAGGAAACCGTGTTTCTGAGAATAAGGTACCCTCTTAACATTGTTACCGGCTATGGACTTCTCGGCAATTTAAAGATTTAAATAAAATTAATTGTGTTTTGAAGGGATTTATGGTCACCCTCCATCCTGGTTTTGAGCTCTTTCGAATACAGTTCACGTTCTCTATGTGGTCCTAAGGTGAGAAGAGCAGTGCCATCAGCGTACAGAAGAAGGGTCTTCGATCTATGCTGTGGGTAGGAGATGTCACAAGTGTAGACTGTGTATAGAATTAAAGCAAGAATTAAGCCCTGGGGTACTTCGGCTTGTAAAGTAAAAGGTGTGGATAAAATATCACCAACTTTGATCCCGATTGTCCGATTGGAGAGATAGGAGAGAGCAATGAAGAGATAGATTCAATTGACTAGACCCAACGTGTGGCTTCTTTTCCACTTCTGCCTTAAAAAAATATATACATCTACTTTAACTTTTGATTTTGATCTTGGGTTGTTGTGGTTTTCACTGGTTGTGCTTTTAGATTTTCATTTTAACGTTTAGTTTTGTACTTCAATTTTTTTTTTGGACATTACCTTATATCTATATCTTAAATCGACTTGTTTTGCTATATACTGTGTAGACTGAATAAATTGCTTTGTTTTTTTGATTTGTTAAATAACTATTTTAGATTAATAATAAATTAATTAAAAATTTAAATAACATAAACTTAACTATTTTACATATCTTACAAGTCCGGAGTAGTCAATAAGTTGAGTCACTACATCGAAATAACAGTTTTTTTGAAATTTTAGGTTCCTTGGGGTGTTGTAGCAGTATATTTCATTGGATTTCATAACTGGACCAAAACAATTAAACATTACTGGTATAGGTATCCCTTCAGAATATTAAGTTGGAGTCAGAGAGTAAGTTAAACTTTGCCTACTTTTACTCATTCTCTAGTATATTTCTTAGTTATGTAATATGTCTGCTTTCAAGGTAGAGCATCTGTTAGCTCCTGAATTAGAGTATGAGTTGAGAGTCCGTCATCTAACCAGTCCATTGTTAAAAACAGGTGATGAAAAAAAGTTGTTCTGAGAGGTGCTATAAAGCAATAATCAGCCAATATGAGTCATGTTGTTTTGTCAGCTTCCCATCTTCAGTTTAGTGATGAGATTTCTGAAATAGAGGCTACTCTTGCAGATTTAAAAGTGAAAATTGGTTCTTTTGTTGGTTCCCCTAGTGACTGCCTATGGTCGTTATACTTCTCGGTTAGGTTATGTTGCAGGTAGAGTCCATCTGCTATAGCCTACCATAGCAAGAAATTAAATAAAGCCACAATTCAGTGCATTGAAGCTAGCCCGAACACTAACTTGAGATTTAGTGTCTATTTGGCCATTTAAATTTGTTATTCTGAGCTTAGCCATATTTTTAGTATTTTCATCACCCCTCTTCCAGTTCTTCTGAAATTTGAAGTTCTACACTTCCTAAAATCCAATACTCCCGGAGTATTGAGGTTTCAATTGGCCAGTGCTGTGGACATTCCAGCAAGGTAGAGTTTTTCAATCAAACCTGTGTGCCAGACCTGATTAAATGCTTTCTAGACGTCTAGAAATATGCCTATAACGTGTTTGCTTTCGTTAAGGGATTGTGAAATGAAAGTTGCTTCAACCAATGCATTTTGCGTGGAGTGGCCAGTCCTAAATCCGAATTGGTAGTCTGGACATGCATACTACCAGTTTGTACCTACGGCTTGGAAACAGTATGCCTTACCAAAAAATCTGCTAAAACATTAGAAACAACGCAAAGAGCAATGGAACGAATTATGCTTGGAATATCACTACGAGACAAGGTTAGAAACATCGAGATAAGACGTAGAACGAAGATTATGGATATTGTGGAAGAACATGAAATGACCAAAATGAAATGGTGCTGTGCAGGTCACGTAGCCCGATATAATGACAACAGGTGGACACGGAGAATTCTAGAATGGAGACCAAGGACGACAACAAGAAGCATGAGAAGACCTCAAAAAAGATAGGTAGATGACATAAGAGCAGTGGCAGGCAAACAGTGGATTAGATTGGCACAAGATAGAGAACGATGGAAGCAATTGGGAGAGGCCCACATTCAGGAGAGAGAAGAATCTGGAATGACGAGGTAAGCGTCCAGGAATTCTACGAGACTTTCCTTGAGGATCCTCTTGTAGACTTTACGTAAGGTGCTCAATAATGAAATAGGGCTATACGTTTCAGGCTTGGTAAGAAGTTTCTCCGTTTTGTTCTCTTTATTTATTTCTAAGATATTTGTTCTATATACTGAGTAACTTTACAGTTTCTAGTAGGTACATCTGGAAAACTACAAATTGTTTTGTATGTATAGTAATCAATATTGTAGACGTTCGTTTCTAAACTTTATTATTAAATTTGTAGTGAAGTGAAGAAGCTTCTGAAAAAAAGAAAAAAGCGAAGCGTAAATCAATAAAGTAGCTGACTTTTCTTTCTTTTGCCAACATAAGTGAGCAAATAAACCTCAGCATTCACTTGCTGAATACTTTTTAAAGTGACAAAGGTATATATGGGACCAAACTTTTTTTATCACGATCCGTCTACAAAATATATATTTATGGAATTTTTAGG
The DNA here is from genome assembly GCA_918026665.1 of Diabrotica balteata. Classification (NCBI taxonomy): domain Eukaryota; kingdom Metazoa; phylum Arthropoda; class Insecta; order Coleoptera; family Chrysomelidae; genus Diabrotica; species Diabrotica balteata. The sequence continues at coordinate 160,361,551 of OU898279.1, read as the reverse complement.
CACCACAAATGACCAATTTTCCTCATATTTAACAGATGTGCTATAACAATTCAAAAATAGCGGTATTTAATTTATTTGATAAAAGATGATTTGATGTTCAATCAAATAATCTCTAACCCTACCTACCTACACATTCACTAAAATTTGTACTGAAATCCCCGTTCGCGAACAGAGTATTAATTCTCTTCATCCCGAACGTGACTGTTTCCGGAACTAAAAATTCCGGCCATAGCAATATCAGCCTTGTTTGTATACAATGGATATTTTGGGAAATTGATATTAAAAAAATTTTACAGAATAGTTTTAAAATTTTATGTATACTAAAAAATATTTAGAGCTTAATAGAATTTACTTTTTTCAGCATCTACAAGTTGAGCTATCCTTTTTGAGCTTCTTTCAGGCCTGCTAAATGATGGTTTGTTCCTGGTCCTGGAGCTTGTCCTAATATATTTCCTGAAGAATCCAGTATAATTGCATTGGAATGCTCCCCCTTCTATACCACCAATTAATTTCCTAGACATATTAAAAGAATAACTTAAAATTTCACTCAAAATTGACCAAAAATAAATTATTCCCTTTACACGTTGACAACTACACGTATGCTTTACCAGCTGTCTTTTTTTAAAAGCATACGTGTAGTTGTCAACGTGTAAAGGGAATAATTTATTTTTGGTCAATTTTGAGTGAAATTTTAAGTTATTCTTTTAATATGTCTAGGAAATTAATTGGTGGCATAGAAGGGGGAGCAACACATTCCAATGCAGTTATACTGGATTCTTCAGGAAATATATTAGGACAAGCTCCAGGACCAGGAACAAACCATCATTTAGCAGGCATGAAAGAAGCTCAAAAAAGGATAGCTCAACTTGTAGAGGCTGCAAAAAGTAAAACTAACATACCGCTCGATACCAAATTAGATGCCTTGGGTCTAAGTCTTAGTGGCTGTGAACAAGAAGAAATTAATAGAATTTGTAAGGATGTACCATGAATTTTCCAAACTTTGCATCTCTTATTTATTTCTAATACATTGCCTACAGGTTAACCAAGGAAGAAATATTAACTCTAAAAGAAGTCATTTGTGGTCATTTTTATATTAAAATGGAAAAGTAATTATTCTCTATAAGAACACCAGATTTCTAGCACTATATTTCAACATTTACTGCGTCTTAATGTCAAAAATGAAATTTGTTTTCTCATTTGTTCAGATGTTTATTTTTTGCAATGTTTAATAATTCATATCGATTGAGTCTTTAATAATCTTTAGATAATAGCCTTTTGCTGAATCATTGCAATTCTTGTGCTTCTTTAACTTTTTAGTTGCCTTCTAAAAAGAGCGTAGACCTAATACTTGACTCCACGTAAAATTTATCCAAACCATCCTCAAATTTCTCGTTAAGGCTTTTGATCCACCAGAATGTTCACCCATTGTATTAGAAATTATCACAAACTACACTGAATAAAACTCGTGTTACTGGTATTATTCGATATGCGATTTCTGTATTTGCCTTTGTGGGTATTCATATTGGTCATAAAGAGCAATTCTTCGTGTGTTTTCGACGGTCTTCGTGGTTTCGTTTTGAGAGTCATTGTAATTTATCCCAATACGTTCTGTGTACGTCAAAAATACCCGAAACGCGATGTGAGAGATAAACGACATTCACAAGTTCAATAATTATATAGACTAAAGTTAAATAAGTAGTTACCTTGGATTAGTTCTGTACGTGCCCTGCGCCACTTACCTGCAAAAAAAATTCTCTTTAGTAGAATGATTAGAAGGGAAATCAATGTATTGGTCAAAGCAAGTATATATGTATATATATATATATATATATATATATATATATATATATATATATATATTAATGTGATATTAAAAGTCTGAGGTGCGCCATACAATTAAGTAGTTAATTAATTAATCAATTATACTTATTTAAATGATGCAGTTAAGATTATATCACACTATTTAATTCTCTTATCTCAGGGTTATATTCGTGCTTCAATATCTATGCTTTACATATGATAGATAAGGTCCAAAGAATACCGGAATAATAAAAAACATATATGATACATTATATATTGAAATAAAAATATATTGAAATAGAATTCACACTCAAATATCTTCAATAAAAATATCTCATAGAATGATTATCAAACTTTTGTTCTACGTACATGAACCTTTAAAATTAGTGGTACATACAATATAAATTAAAATCTCAAATCAAAATTGTTTCTAAATCTCCTGATCAAAATATTCCTATCTTTTCTAAAGCAATTGCAAAAATTGTTTTTTTAATAAAGAAAAACTGATGAATAGTAAGACTATCTCTCTGATGATGAGTTTTCTAAATCCTTGTTCCTTGTAGCCTACCCTATCTATTATTAGCACTCCCCTAGGTAATCAGCAATCTTACAACAAATTGTTGCGAGCCTATCAATCTCCTTCAAATGCACGTATCGTTCAAATTATGCTAGCCTCTTCTCCTTCTTCTTGATAAACTAAATCTCTTGTTCTGGACTAAACAGTGACTCTTGGAATATAAGTAGAAAATATAACTTACAATATTTTACTGGATCAGCTTCTGTCAGATACACTAACTCCACGAAAACTCACAAACATTCACTTCTACTGCTTCCTATCTCTGGGGAACCAAGAAGAGAACAACGACTGTTTGCCTTGCACCCTTAGAAAACAACTGATTATCTTTTATCCCTCAAAAAACTAGCTAAACTTTCATTCTTACAAACCATCTTATAACTCATGGAAGTTAGAAGGAATCTTTTTAAGAACCAAAAACAGCAGGGAGATGAAGTCTTTTCTCAAGTGCAAGTGTGTCATCTATATATGTTATGATAAGTTCCCTTTTTATGATTACCTTTTTATACAACAACATATATTTCACTTCCCAAAATGAATTCTACATCCAAATAAAAGGAGCACCCATGGGTGGAGCTACATCCCTATCTTTGGTAGAAATTGTAATGAACTCCCTACTTCACTACTGTACTCAAGAAGTTGATTTCCAGTTCCCCTTTATTTACCAATATGTAGACGACCTCATATGTGCAGTCCCTGCAGACAAAATCAACTGCACTCTTAACGTTTTCAACTCATATATCACTCACCTACAATTTACTGTCGAAACAGAAGAAAATAATAGTGTGCCATTCCTCGACAAAAATGTAACCAGATATGAGGACAATATAGTAAGGTTGGATTGGTACAGAAAGAAAACATTCTCAGGTAGATATGTGCCTTTTCACTCGTATCATCCAGACGAGCAGAAATTAACATCATCAAAGGTCTGAAAAACAGAATAAAAAGAATTTGTCATCCTTCTAAATACAATAAGAACATCAAGTTACTTTATGAGATTCTTAGAAAAAATCACTATCCTAAGATGCTTCTTAATAAACTGCTCTTCCAAGATATGCCAACAGTGGGAATACACCAAAGACAAACATTAGAAGGAGAAACAGTAGAGCTTTTCTATGGGAGATTGCCTTACATCAGAGGTTTATCACCACAGATCACACACCTTTTCACACAGTTCAACATAGTGATAGCAAATTCAGTGTAGAAAAGATTAGGGACATACTTTACTCACCTGACAGAAAGAGTTTAAAAACTGGACAACTTTAATGTAGTGTATTATATTCCATGTGGTTCTTGTTCGGAAGTGTATGTCGGTCAAACTAGCCAGAAACTCTCAAAAAGAATAGCTTTGCACAAAAGTGATGTTGTGAGGAAGCCTACTAGTACAGCTTTTAGCCAACATATTAAGAATACTGGACATACTGCTAACTATGAAAATGTGCAAGTACTAAAAAGGGTTGACAACCAATTTAAGAGAAATTTCATAGAAATGTGCTACATCCATAACTGCAGCTCTTCTATGAACTGTAAAAAAGATTTTGAGAACTTAAGTTGTATTTATTCTTTTTTGCTTCAGCAGGACTTGAAAAGATATAACAGATTGGAGAATGTAGGGAACTTATCATAACATACATAGATGACACACCTGCACTTGAGAAAAGACTTATTTCCCTGCTGTTTTTGGTTCTTAAAAGATTCCTTCTAACTTTCATGAGGTGTAGATGTAAATATAAGCTTGTTACATATGACATCGGGATATTGACAGAAATCAGAAACATTGTCAACAAAAAAGAAGAATAATTCTTCTTTTCTACCTTTGACATGAAGTTGCGGTTTTTGTGGGTTTTTAGATTTTAGATTTTTTTGTTGTGTTGTATTTGAAAAAATACCCTTTTGTGTTGTAATGTTTTTATTTAAATTTTTAAATGTATTTTTTTTATATTTTTAACATATTTGTGACAGTGTTCTTCGCCACTAGGACTAACTGAACATTTTCAATGTAGGTTTTTAAATGTTGATTTCCACCACTTGTACTAAATAGGTTTTCCATTTAGGTGCTGATTAAGGTGACAACCTATCACCAAAAATTTCACATTTAGAATAAAGTTCTACACCAAATTGGCTTATACCATCTCTAGCTGATCCTTGATTTGACGCTTTCCCGAAAGTTATCTACCAAAGAATTTATATATATATATATATATATATATATATATATATATATATATATATATATTTATATATATATATATTATATATATATATATATATATATATATATATATAATAACTATTTACAAAGTATCAAAATTATTAAAACACAATTTAATATATTCATAAACATATTATATCAATCGTGATACTCATCGTATTTAATATAGATAGAGCAGGTGTAGCTAATGTAGCCTTCTCATTGCATATCTGCATATATTTACGGCTTAACTAAGGAACTTGAACAATTTCGTAAATATGTAAGCATTGAAGTTGCTTACCATGTACATAATATTATTGCATTAAAAAGTTTTTGTTGGTACATGAGGTTGTTGTGAAGATATCCGGAAACTTATGGTGGTCGTAATACAATTAAAACTTTCTACTAACTTTTAACGTGAGAAATATTATTTTGAAAACGCTACGGAACATTTATTATGAAAAAGATATTATAATTAGGATGATGTTAAAGAAAGTTTTATAATAGGTATTAGATAATTAACTTTTTTTAACTTGTGTTTTATCTGAATAAATATAAATTGAAAAAAAACTTGTAAATATGAATTAGATGAATTTAACTTCATTAAGAAAAAACAAAGTAACCAATTATTGATAACTATTTATAACTTGGTTCAATACAAATGATTAACCAAGTTAACACTTATTTGGGAAACACATTTTTTCAACAATTCAAAAAATAAATCAAAATTTAATATCCTGATTTACCTTCTGCTAAACGACCTGTATCTCATAGACCAGAAATCCCTATTCCTTCACCTTTTCTTCACACCACCCAACAGCAATCATCAGATGAATCTTCAAACGAAAAAGCCGATGAAGACGAATTCAATCCTGGGATAGACCAAGCTCAAAATTTTATCCAAGCTAAACTAAATGACTTGGAGAGAGACTTGGGCCTATCGAAGGATGCTGTACAAATCTTAGGAATACGACAGAAAGATAAAAATCCATTAGCTTCAGCTACCACATTTTTTCGTGTTATGTTAACACGTGTACCGTGAAAAAGAGTTAGCGAAATATTTTTGTTGAGATGGCTTACGATTGTCATAATATTCCTGAAGTAGTCATGAAACTGGAAGCTGACAATTACAATTCCAATTCATGGTGGTTATTTATTGATTTTTCTAAGAAACATCTGAAGGGTGTCTTGTTGCATAATAGTAATGCCTCAGTGCCCATTGCTCACTCCGTGCATCTCAAAGAAACATATGAGAATCTTGAGCTGTTTCTAAGTAAAATAAAGTGTAGCGAATATTGTTGGCAACCCTGTGAAGATCTCTAAATAAAATCCATGCTTTTCAGCAGTCTGGATTCAAAAAGTATCCATGTTTTTGTGCAAGTGGGACAGTCTAGCACGAAATTTACATTACGTTAAGAAAGAGTGGCCACTCAGAGAAGGACTTGTTTGTACCAGGACAAAAAAATGTACAACGTGATACACTAGTTGACCCAAAATTAGTTTTTTGCCTCCTCTTCACATAAATTTATGATTGATGAAGCAATTTGTCAAAACTTTAGATAAACAAGGTGACTGCTTTAAAAATCTGTCTTAGTAACTTTAGCTTTTTGATTGCTTTCTGATGCAAGCTTTGATCGCACTTGTGGTCAAACTACTGGTTTTTCTTATTTTTATTCCTTTCTTTTCCTATAGTTTCTTCTGCAATTTGTTTAGGATCAGTACCAGATATTGACGTTCATTATCAGGTAAATTGAACCTTGAAATTCTCCATCTCATTAATAATCATTAAATATTATAATATTAAGTATAATATCATGTACGCATTTCTAAATAATAAATATTCAGTGCATTTACTGTAGCATAAAATTCTGTAATTTTTGCTTATACCACACATTTTATTCAAATATTCTCAAACGATTTATGATAGTAGTAAAGCATGCTTATGTATTTAATCTATGATTTATTACAATCATATACTTTTATAGCTCGTTCTTGTAAGCCGTTTTTATGATACTGTTGTTAAGCTTTTATTCATACTAGGTATGTACATTATTTTAGTACAGTATAAAAATGGGATCGTTTTACAGGATGGCAATGCATCACAGCTGACTATAAATTGTGTACGATATTAGCTCAAATTCTGAGCGAGTTTTTTATTGTTATATCATTAATATATGCAAGTGACAGTATTGAATAATAAATTTAAGTAAAACAATTAAGTCAAAAGGTAACTTTATCCAGGCATAAAATAATAACAATTAAAAAGAAATTCTTCACAAAACAATGGATATATAAATATTGTAACATGGTAAAAACAACACATATAGCATGCATCAAATTTAATTAAGTATACAAAATATGCAAGCCAGTCACTCGTCAGGCCAAATTCTCCACGGTATTTGGGACTACTGCACGGTTATAAGCCGCCCAACGAGAAGAGGAAAGGACATTCTTCTGTTCCATCCTCATATTATTTGAGAAATGAGTATAGTTTGGAATGTCACCAATAAGAAGTTTCAGAGGCTCTTCTGGATCGCTAAAAGCCTCGAATTTTTTCGCAGTGTTTCTACAAGGGTTGAGTGTCTTTGTCGGTTAATTTGTTGCCCAAATACTCTAACCTATTAGTAGCAAATCGAAATTTCTTCAGGAACACCAAGAGTCCATGGGTTTGGAGATGTTCCACAAGATTAAGGTGTTTTTGATGATCATCATAGACTTTCACAAATTCGTCTATAAAACCAGCGAAAACTGATTTATTTAATTTAAGAAGGCTGTGGGTCCATTTTTATGTCTAAAGACATGACTACAAACTCATAGGCTGATTCGTCTGGTTGGTTAAATGCTGTGAACGATATTGAATTTTTATGTAGTGGTATCTGCCAAAAACCACTTTTCAAGTACAGTGTCGGGAAGATTTTCGCTGTTGAAAGATTTTTAATAGCATCGTAGATTAGCTGATTAGTATGTAGATTTTTAATAGTATCGATACTAAAAATTCCATGGACTAGCAGAACCAGAAACGAAGAAGTTCTTCGAAGAATGGGACAGACATCAACGAACTTTATTAAATAGTATTAAGAGGCGTAAACTAGAATATCTTTGACATATAATCAGAGGACCAAGATATGAGTTCCTGCGGGAAGGAAAGAAATGAATAGGACGGAAGAAACTCTCTTGGTTGAGGAATTTATGCAGGGATATGGCACTCTAAGAAGAAGTAGATTAGTGGTAGGGCGGAGATCTCGTTGACTGAGACTTTGTTAATTTTGCGATAATGAACAGAATCAAGGAGTGCCATCCTTCTTTTTAACGGTCACTTCTGAGCAGTTATAGTTTGATCGACTGGGTTGAATAACACCTGCTGCTAGCATCTGCTGAATTTTATCGAACATTACTCTTTTTTGGTGTCTGTCTGTCGAGTGTCTGTCAGCTCGATTTCTATAACTGTGTTTCAATTTGTAGGTTATTTAAGCTTATCATCGAAGATGTCTTGGTACTTCTATAAGATTTTCCGTACGGCTGGGACTGCGAATAGTAGAGCTTGGTCCTCTTGAAGTTGTGTCTTTAAGGTAGTGAAGTTAATTGGGTGAATGTGACTTCAAGTAGAGGACTTTACGTGACTTATTGCCAATATATAGATATTCTCTATTTGGTTTGAAGCCATAGTATGCCCAAAGTGAGATCCTGGTTTAGATCAGGAACGATTCTGAATCTTGTTGTGGACTGGACTGGTTACCGATGTAATTTCCCGAAATACCATACTAAAATGGAACTGGACCGGACACGTTGCTCGAATCATTGATGAAATGTAGATGAAGAGATTGCTTGAGTGGAGAAGATCCCTACCTGTTAGGTTGACAATCTCATAAAAATGTCAAAAAATTGGATGAAAAGTGCTCAAGATAAAGCACAATCGACAAAAATGTCTATGTCTAGGTGTGAACGCAAAGAGCTGGGTGATAATAATGATGTGGACTGGAAACTACCAAAATCGATGACGACTTTAATTGTACCCTGGCTGTGGATAATGGTATATGTGTTACTTAACTGGATCTTTCTCTGCCTTTTGTGAATTGCTTCCAACTGGACCAAGTTAGTGTTGATATAGCTTATCGATGCACCGGTATCAATAAGGACTTGGACTATGTTTAAATTGATATCCCATCGATTCGTGACAGATTTGAGACATTATTGGCATTGATTAGATTTAGTTGAGGCATAGCCCTCTCGGCATTTCCCTGGTTGTTGGGATGTTCAATTGATGATGTGCTCAAGGAGTTGTTTTCGAAGTTGGATTTTGATTTATCTACTCGTCTATAGTTTTAAACGCCCTTAGGTGTTTCAATACGAACTGTCTTGTGGCTTGGCTTTGGTTTAAATTCTGTACAGCTTTGGGTAGTTCTGTAGTTGAGTAGTTTCATTATTTGAAACAATGTTGACAGCAGATATTGCTAATACATAGTATAGGTGGAGGATATTTATATAGCAACATGAAGAAATATATTGTTTGAACAAATTCCCCTTCGTTGGCTCAGTGAAGATGTTCGTTCAGTTGTAGTGAAAACACCAAATAATAGTAGCAGAGTTTATTGATGAGACGTATACTATGGGTGTTGACCCGGGATTACTTTGAGTAGAGACTGATGAAGTTGATCGTTGAAGACTATCAAGTTTGTTGAGTGAATATTGATTGAATGCTTCTCTAGGCAAGAGATCTTAGTTTTATATAAGTTTTAATTGGGTCAATATATTCGCGGACCTCGCGTGATATTGTATATCTAATTTATGTAAATTGTTTAACTTTTGTCAGCACTTTTGACTGAAGTCCAAATTATATTATTGATAATTGACCAAATGTGTATGTAACCTAATTAACTACGTGTGTGTATTTAATAACAAATAAATTCATTCGGTCTACTGGGTGATAAAATTATACTGTCCAATTTCGGATATGAATTCTGAAGATTTGATATTGGACATTGTTACTACCAGTATAATAATTTATGTTTACCCACTCTAAATTAATTCTTTATAAATTTTAGTATTTTATCAGAATATGTGATGAGAATACTTTGTACAAGAGAACTAAAATTGGACTTGAGAGTTAGGCTGGCAAGGTGTTATACTTTCTTGACTGTGCTTTGTGGGATGGAAGCATGGACAATTAAAGCGTCGACTAATAAAAAGTTGGAAGCATTTCAAATGTGGATGTATGAAAGAATCTTGAAGATATCATGGACCGAGCATGTGACAAACAACGAAGTCATGAGAAGAATCAACAAAAGAATGGAAGTATTGGAAATCATCAAGACCCGAAAGCTGCAATACCTGGGGCATGTTATGCGTAATGGGAGATACAACCTACTTTAATTGCTTATACAAGGAAAAATCCAGGACAAGAGAAGTGTAGGAAGACGAAGAATCTCATGGTTGCGTAACTTTAGGGAATGGTACGGATGCACATCAATTGAACTATTCAGAGCAGCAGCATCCAAGATCAGAATAGCCATGATGATTGCCAAACTCCATCGCGAAGATGGCGCGTGAAGAAGAAGAAGAGAATATTTCGTTCAAGATCGTGAGCAAGGGTATTATATTATATTATAAGAAGTAAATTTATTAGTAACAAGTAAAAAATACTTAAAATCAAAATTTAAATAAAAAAAAAGTATAAAGTTGTTCGTAGTATGAAAATGCAAGTTGTATTATAAAGAAAAAAATATCGTACTACTTCCAACTACAATATACATTTTAAATAGCTATAAAAATGTAAACTTAGCACACATATTTGCAGCATATTAAAAAAAAGGAAAAAAAAACAAATCCCTCCTTTATCGAAACCCTACCAAGATTGCAGTATAAGATTACATAGTCAGCACCTCCCTAAATAGGAAATCACCTGTTTAACAGGAAACGGAAGACCAAAAACTCCCCCGCTAGTGCCTAGGCGTAAGACAGGAAACCACGGCTGACTGGTCCCCAAATTGCGAGACGGTATAGACGGGCCCTAATACGCCTGCCATTTCCAATTCCAAATTTGATTGAATTTGGACGCCTGATCGCTGAAGTCGTCGGCAAGAACCAGGAACGGATTACACAATAAGATTGGATAGTTTACATCTATATAAATGTACTTATCTGGAGGATTATTGAAGAAATATTTATGAAACAGTGCAAATTACTTAAATTTTGTAAACACTTTGATTTAGTAATTTCTAAATATCATATAATATAAAAAAAGCTTTGCTTATTTATTTACCGATTACATTTATAAAGATCGTCAACTACAATAAAACTATAGTATTAACAAAGAAACATGCTTAGTGTTTCACTTAAATGTACAGCTTGTTCCTAAAAAAACTGATACGATGCGACAGACAAATAATAAAACAAACAAACAACAAACAATTGATTAGAGTCATATGTTAATTTGTAAACTGTAATAATTATTAAGGTATTAATTTTAATATTATTTTGAATTCCTGCATTTTGTAAACAGTATATAAATGATAGCTTCTACATAAAATAGGGCTGTTGTTATTATTTCTATTAATATTCATATTTTGTATGTAAAAGATTAAAAAATCAGCAATTTTACGATAACAAGGTTCTATCTATCATAAGGCATTTATCATCAGCATCATCATCAACTAGCCTCTAACGTCCACTGATGAACATGTGCCTCTCGCATGCTTTTCCACTTAGTCTGATCTTGCGCCATCTGAATCCAATTTGTAGTCACTCTTTTTATGTTTATTTGTCCATCTCGTTGGGGGTCGACCTCTATTTCTGTAAGTTTGTATTCGGGGTCTCCATTCCAAAATTATTTTTGTCCACCAGTCATCAACTGATCTTGCTACATGTCCTGCCCAATTCCACTTTAGTGTTGTTATCCTTTCAATAACGTCTGCTACTCCTGATCTTTGCGTATAGTAGCATTGAGTATTCTATCACGTAGAGAAATCCCTAACATAATTCTCTTCATTGCTCTTTCCGCAACTTGTAGTTTACTCACTGTTGTTCTTGTGAGCGTTATGGTTTCTGCGCCGTAGGTCACCACTGGCAAAATACATTGATTAAATACATTTCTTTTCAGACACATTGGAATCTTAGACCTAAAAAATATCCTTCATCCTTTCAAATGCAGCCCAAGCGAGGTTTATTCTTCTTTTCAACTAGATTGTTTGGTTGTCTCGACTTATTTTGATCTCATGGCCCAAGTATTTACAGGAGTCAACTGGCTCAATATCTTTGTCTTCTACTGAGATGTTTTTGTTGTGGACTAAATTTGTCAGAAATTGTATTTTTGAAAAATTTATTTTAAGACCAATTTTTTTTGTGGCAGTATGGAGTTCTTGGAGTATTACCTGTGCCTGATCAAAGCTGTCTGCAATAAGTACGATATCATCTGCAAATTTAAGGATATTAAAAAAATTTCCATCTACATTGATGCCTTTTTCGTTCCAATCTATTGTTTTACAAGCGTATTCTAGCAAAGTTGTAAATAATTTAGGAGACATGTCTCCTTGCCGAACGCATCTTTCAATACGAAAAGTCCCAGTATCTTCATTAAGTCTTACACAGGCTATAGCATGTTGATAGATGTATCTGATGAGAGATATGTATCAGTGATCTATTCTACATTGTATTAGAGCTTGGAACATTTCACTTTGATTGACCATATTAAATGCTTTTTCAAAGTCGACAAAGACAAGTATCAGGGGTCTATTATATTCAATGGTTTTAAAGGCACCCATACAACTTTGTAAATACAAAATATATGCATGCAATCCTCTAAAATTAATCGAAAATCATTGGTGTATGTTATAAAAATCTGAAAAGAGCGCAACATAGTCCAATGTTAAACATAAAACTTTTTTTTTTCGCAAAATTTTAGTGAACTTTCCAAACTCAGAATAACACGGTCCTATGCAGTATATATAAATTTATTTTCTGATTATTACAAGCTTAGTAGCAGTGAAAAAAGGATGTTTATTTTAAGCACAACTGAAATAAGTATTCCACAGCGAGAAAGGAAAGGAAAAAATACCCAAAACTAAAATCTTTAAATTCATCTTTATTTTAACTAATAACAAAATACAGGTTTGCAAACAGTTTATCTGCGAAACACTAGTGTTTGTTGTTGTAGTGGACTGTATTTATTGAAATTAATTAATAGTCTAAAATACTGCATTTATTTATGAATCTGCACAAAAATATGAAAACAATAACAAATAATTCTATGCTTCTCAACGGCTGGTGATGGAATGTCATTCTGTCGTCTGTCGTCTGTACCGACTAGCTGGCTGGCTGGGCTGCAGTGGCGGACCGTTCAAATACAAAATGGGTTGTCGTCGACATACTCCCGGCCTTGAAAGATCCTGAATCTTTCAATTTAATGGAAGGAGAGGACATATTTTGGAGAATGACCTCGTGATGATACCTTCTTGAGTCTTTATTTTTGCAACTCTAGCGGTATTCTGCGATCCGTCATGTATGTGAGTTATTCTGCCTAGTTTCCACTTTGCTGGTGGCAGACAGTCATCTTTGATAAGGACTAAAGTTCCTTCTACTAATTCTCCCTTGGATATTTGCCACTTAGAACGTCTCTGTAGCTCGACGACGTATTCGGAAGACCATCTCTTCCAGAAACTTTGGAAAATTTGTTGGATGCGTTGAAATCTATTGAGTCGTTGTGGAATCTCTTGGAGTAGATCTGGTTCTGGAGCTAGCGTTGGCATTCTACCGATGAGGAAATGAGCGGGACAGAGTGGTGTTAAATCATTAGGATCAGGACTACTAGGACACAAAGGTCTGGAGTTGAGTACTGCTTCTATTTGTGATAGTATTGTTGCAAACTCCTCAAATGTAAGATTTGTATTTTTAAGTGAACGTTTTAAGTGAAATTTACAAGATTTTACTCCGGATTCCCAGAGTCCCCCGAAATGTGGAGAATATGGCGGAATTAAATGCCATTCAATACCCTCATGTGTACATGAATCTTGTATGTGTGCATTGTTAATTTTTAAAAATCTTTTAAGTTCAGACATGGCACCCACGAAGTTTCTACCATTATCTGAGTACAATTTGGCTGGCTTTCCTCTACGAGCGATAAAGCGGCGCAAGGCAAGCATGAATGTTTGAGTGCTCAAATCGGTTACGAGCTCAAGATGAATCGCCTTTGTAGCAAAACATATGAATAATGAAATATAGCATTTATTTAATTTGGCACCTCTGCCCTTATTTTTATACAAAAACGGACCGGCGTAGTCAATACCAGTGATGGCAAAGGGAAATGTGTATAGTAATCGGTCACGTGGTAAATCACCCATGATTGGTTGTATAGGTTTAGGATTAAATCGTAAACAAGTGGTACATTGTTTAACAGTCAACCTAGATAGGTTTCTGCCTGATATAGGCCAATATGTCTCCCGAATAGTAGATAGAAGCAGCTGATGGCCTGCATGATATAGACGCAGGTGTTCATGACGGAAAAATAATATCGTGAAATGATGTTTTGAATCCAAGACAATGGGATGTTTTTTGTCATATAGAAAATCCGAGTTAGCCAAGCGACCACCAACACGTATTAAACCATCCTGGTCAATAAATGGGTTTAAAGAGAAGAGCTTGCTGTTGGAACTAAGGCTTTTTTGTTTTGACAGCTGATCATACTCTTCGCGAAAAGAGTGTAGTTGTATGATCTTCAATAAATAACGACGAGCGTCATTAATATTGGTTAATGTTAGAGAGCCACACTCTCTAAGAATTTTGGGTGTTAATAAATTATTTTTAAATCTAAGGATGTATGCAAATGCGCGCAGTAAACGCGAATATTGTGAAAAGGCCTTGAATGGAAACCACTGCTGAGAATAGGAAACAAAATTGAGAATAGTTTGAGATTTTATTTCGGGTAGAATGTCTACCTTTGGATTTAAAAGGGGCCAAAATTCTTCCCTTAAAGACAACCATGACGGACCGTCCCACCATAGTGAAGAATTTAGTATTTGAGAAGGAGATAATCCCCTTGATAGATGGTCTGCAGGATTATCTTGTGTGGGTACATACTTCCATGTATAGGACTTTGTTAAGACCTGAATTTCGGAGACTCTGTTAGCTACGAAGGTTTGAAGATTGTTAGGAGAAGTATTGATCCAAGCAAGGGTTATTGTGGAATCTGACCATAAATAACATTTATTGAGGTCTATATTAATGGATTCAATTACCTTAGTTAAAAGACGTGAAAGTAATACAGCTGCGCAAAGCTCTAGGCGTGGAATGCTTAGAGTTTTGATAGGGGCAACCTTTGATTTAGCACATAGAATTTTAACCGAGATATTTCCCTTGTCATCAGTACTTCTTAAATAGATACAAGCACCGTAGGCTTGTTGTGATGCGTCAGAAAAACCGTGTATTTCTATATCTTTAGCATTATTGCACACTGCATGACGTGGTATACTTAATTGTTTCAGATTGGCAAGATCATTTTTCAATCTATTCCAAGTATTTAGTGATGAACCGCTTAATTTTTCATCCCAATTCAGTTTTTCAGTCCATAGCCTTTGCATTAGAATCTTTGCAAGTATGATACAAGGACCTACTAAGCCTAGTGGATCGTATATTCTTGCAATTAAAGAAAGAACATCTCTTTTGGTACAAGTTTCCTTGTAATTGTTATATTGTACATTGTATAATAGTGAATCACGTTGGGATGACCAAATAAGTCCTAAAGTTTTTGTGACTCCATCTTTAGAGAGGTTTAGAATTCCAAAGGAATCATCTTGATTATTTACCCTTTCTAAAACTCTTGGGTCATTTGAAATCCATTTTCTGAGTGGAAAACAACCTGTAAGTAAAATACGTGAGACTTCACGGCAAATGTTCGAAGCTTCAGTAATAGTATCCGCACCGGTTAACAAGTCATCTACGTAGAAATCCTGACGTAATATCTTCGCGATTTCTGGTTGCGACAATTGGCATTCGTTAGCTAACTCGAAAAGGCATCGGATAGCAAGAAAACTGGCTGATGCTTGGCCATAAGTAACCGTATTTAAAGCAAAATGTTGTAATGGATCTGAAGGACTTTCCCTCCAGACTATTTTTTGAAGACTGCGTTGGCTGGGATGAATTAACACCTGCCTGTACATTTTGGTTACGTCTGAGCTTGTGATGAATTTGTGTTTTCTGAATCGGATGAGAATTGAGAATAGATCTTGTTGTATACTGGGTCCGACGCATTGAATATTGTTTAATGATAACCCGTTGCTTGTTGGTGAAGATGCGTCAAACACGACACGAAGTTTTGTTGTAAGACTGTCCTCCTTTAGGACACCATGATGTGGCATGTAGTAGTCGACAGTAGAGTTTTCAGAGATATCTGCTAACGACATGTGGTTTAGCTCCTGATATTCGCGCATGAATTGTATATATTGTTCGCGAAGAGGATTGTTTTGTGCTAATCTTTTTTCTAGATGATGAAATCTTCTTTCAGCTTGTATCCTTGAATCACCCAACACATGCGGATATTGTTTTAATGGCATCATAACTATGAATCTACCATTTGGATCACGTGTAGTAGTTTTTTGAAAATTGTCCTCGCACAATTGCTCTTCTTCAGATAGATGAGGAATATTTGGCAATTCCTCTACTTCCCAAAATTGCTGAAGAAGTTTAGTTAGTTCCAGATTTGTGCTAAGATTGCAAGATATTGTATTGTGGGGAACCGATCCCAGCGGGCCAGAAATTATCCACCCAAATATTGTTTCTGTTAAAATAGGACCTTGATCTAAAGATATGCGACCTTTACAAATCAAATGCCAAAAAATATCTGCGCCGATAAGAATGTCAATAGATCCAGCATTGCCAAAATTAGGATCTGCTAACCAAATTGTATTAGGAATGTTTATAGCGCTTACATCAATGTTTGTATGAGGAAGAATATTTGTTATTTTTGGCAATACAAAACAGTTGATTATTTTTACAAATTTATTATTAGATGTGCAAATCTCTAACTGACATTGACCTGTAATAGTTGATAGTTTGTTGCCTATGCCCAAAAGATTTAAGCTGACATCTTGTGGTTTGATTCCTAGTTTGTTACACATGTTTGTTGTGATAAATGAAGATTGAGACCCGCAATCCAATAGTGCACGAGCCCTTTGCATTTTACCATTCATATCTTTAACACTTAAGATTGCTGTTGAGAGAAAAACATAGCCTGTATCAGAACAAGAAAGCATGCTGTTACCACAAAATGTATTGTTACTTGTTCCTGGATTTATTGGCTCACTTGTACTTTGTGATGGATTTGTATTAATACTGCTATTGGATATATTCGAATTTCTATTGAACGTGCCCGAATTATTTTGGCTTATAATGATGCTCCTATTATTTGTATTATTGTGTAAAAGTGAGTTGTGACGTGCTTTGCACTTGCGACATGGCCCGAGTTTGCACTGTTTATTGGAGTGACCCGATCGCAAGCAGTTTGTACACAATGATTTTGATCTAATAAAATTCCACCTTTCGTTTATTGGATAATTTAAAAATGTTTCGCAAGTGTAAATGCTATGGTCGCCTTGACAAGAGACGCATGTATAGTTTGTTTTTGTTGCTAAGAATCCCCTAGTCGTCCTGTTCTCCTTACTTTTATTTTTTGTTTCAATGTTCATTTCAATTGCCTCTAGAAAATCTGCTCTTGATTTTAAAAATCCTTTTAGATCGGATAAAGTTGGTAGTTCCGTTTGAGTAGCAATATGCTTTTCCCATTCCCTAATAGTAGTTTCGTCTAGTTTTGATGTTATAATGAATATAAGTAAGGCATCCCATTGTTCACACGGCTGATTTAATTGTTGAAGTGACTTTAAATGTTTTGAAAAATCATCTACTAATTTACGAAATTTTACAAAAGATTCTTTGTGAATAGATTCCAATGAAAATAAAGCTTTAATATGATTGTGTATTAAGAGTTTTTTATTATTGTATCGATCACATACAGAGTCCCATGCCAAATTGTACCCGTTTGCGGAAAATTCGATAGGTTTTATGACTGCGGCGGCATTTCCTTGTAATGATGCCCGAAGATAATGATACTTCTGAATATTTGTAATACTATCATTTGTATGAATGAGTGACTCAAAAGTGTCTCGAAATTCTAGCCAAAATTCGTATGTGCCGTCGAACTTTGGAATTTGTATTGTTGGCAGTTTTACACCTTGTAAACGATAAGCCCCGTCAGAAATAGAAGTGTTATTGTCTGTATGCTCGTTTGTCACCGACTGTTTATCATCAATATCTGAAATGAATTTATTTAACAATGCTTTGGCATTAGCCGATAGTGAATAAAAATTGTTTTCAAGTTCTTCCCTTATCACAAAGTGTGGTTCGGGATCGTCTGCCAATTCTTCTATTTCTGATTGGATAATTTTAATTTCTAAAAATGTATTTTCTAGTTTATTTATTCTGTCGCTTAGTTCGATTTTTTCAACATCATGTAATTCTAATTTGCATTTAATAGACTCTAGAAATTTGGAGAAAATTGTAAATGAAGCTTTATGACCAGCACGTTTTCTAATTAATCTTTTTAAGTGTTCGTCCGACATTGTTTATTAATCAAATAGATTCGAATTGAATTTAAATAGATATATAGATTGTAAATAGTTTTATGCAACTTACACAAACAAAAACAGTATAAATAGGTATAGGAATCAGATGGGAACTCACCGGTATTTTTGGCTGTATATTGTTCGGCAATCCCACGTGTTCTTTCACTTAACCGTTAACTGTGAATCACTTTTAGCACTGATTTTATCGCAAATATCGGGTCGAATGACCAATGTTTGTTGTTGTAGTGGACTGTATTTATTGAAATTAATTAATAGTCTAAAATACTGCATTTATTTATGAATCTGCACAAAAATATGAAAACAATAACAAATAGTTCTATGCTTCTCAACGGCTGGTGATGGAATGTCATTCTGTCGTCTGTCGTCTGTACCGACTAGCTGGCTGGCTGGGCTGCAGTGGCGGACCGTTCAAATACAAAATGGGTTGTCGTCTGACAACTAGGTATAAGTCAAAAACTTACACCGTTTAAAAAAGATTCCACAGAAAAGAACACAATTCGTCAAAGTGTTCAGGAAAACATTTGCAAGAAAAAATTTTAATGAGAGAAGAGAAAAAGACGGACATTGCAAATGGTAACGCTGTATTGTGTTTTGACTTACAAAATGTATTGACAAATCCCAAAGGAGAGGCAATGCCTGGTTGCGCTGGGAATGATATTGCCAGTGCTATATACAAAATCCCGAAAAGTGTTGTAGAAGACTATCCGTTATTGGAGGATTTGCCTTTATGAAGCTATAGTTGCGTTCCGCAAAATCGCAGTAGATTTATGAGTTTTGCTAGTGCACATATTTTAAAAACTAATACGAACTTAAAGAAAATTTAAATGAAATTTTCAGTACCTGGACATTCCTGCATACAAGAAGTTGATTCAGTTCAGTTTCAGTGCAACTGAACGCAGTTTGAAAAAATATAAATACTTTTCTCCACTTTCGTTATTAAGAGTCCTTCTAAAAGAAAAGACAAGAAAGCCTTACACAATACTTTAAATGAAAGAGTCAGATTTTCTGGATTTTCTAACCTATTCATCAAAACTAAATTATACTGCAGTTCCATTTTCAAAGGTGCTTTCTTTAAAATTTACTACAGATTTTTATTACATCGGTTTCCGAAATACTTTTAACGGACGTAAATACAAAATCATCATTTTAAGACAACGGACTGCGAAAAGACATACATACTACTTAGAATGACGAAATGCCCATATCAATAAACAAACATGATTTTGTTTGATGTTATTTTATTTTTTCAATAAAAATATGGAAAAAATTTCATATTTTTTATTATTATTTTTTTAAATATTCTTTTGTAGTAGACTTTCATCTATTATGTTTAAAACAAAAGCAAATATACTGTATTGTATACCAAATCTAATGGTCAAAATATTCAAAGTCATTTTTCTCAGTTTCTACAACTTTGTAATTCTTAGGCAGCGAATGAGCACTATCGGAGGCAGCAAAACATTTTAACATAAGCAGAATCACAGTTTTTCTATTAATACAATATGGAGGGAACAATAAACTCTCGAATGAAAGCGAGGGTCTGGAAGACCAAAACTATACTAAATTAACGTATGTAAAAATAAAATTAATATTTTGTAATATCTCTATCAGCCTTGATAACAGCTTGTAGTCTTCGGTCCATCTGCGTGAAAGAAACTATGAAATTGTCTTCTTCAGAGAGCTCTTTCCAAACCTGTTTTATAGCGTGCCACAGCTCTTCAGCATTTGGAGGTATACAATTACGCTAATACAAGCGTTTTATAATATTCCCCACACATTCTCGATTGGGTTTAAATCTGGACTGCAGCTGGGCCATGGTAAGGCTTTGATGTTGTTAGTCTGGAGCCACTGGTTTATTATATTTGGAGTGGGAACAGGACAATTATCTTATTGAAGGTTAAAATTATTTTCTCGATACAACTGTTCTATATTAAGAAACATGTTTTCTATAATGTTCCTCTAGATAAAGAAATTAATCCCCATACATTGACGCTATCACAATATGATATTTTTATATTATTAAAAAATTAAATCTATTATTATCTGGTCTATACACCCCAATTTTATTGTTTTTAGGAGATTGAAAAAATTTCTTATCTGTAAATATTACCCTGTAACAAATATCTTGAATTTGTATCTGATAGTATAAAGCAAATACAAGTCATGATTGCTTCTGTTTTGGTGTAAGAGCTTGTTTATTTGCTGCAGTTCGGTGCCTAAGACGCGAAGCTTTAATTCATCAGCAACAAAATCAAGATATTTGAGACAGGGTCATATTTACAGCTGAGAAACTCTTTTAATCTAAAATATAATGATAGTTAGGGACATTAACATAAATATGAAAGTAAAAACAGGGCATGTTTGTAAAATACGAAATTTCTTAACCATGTATGGCTTAAAACATTTACGTTCTGTAATATTTGATCAATTAGGTATGTGTATCAAATGTGTCTACAACTATAGAAAGGACTAAAAAAATAATTAATCAAAAATATATTAAGAACTTTGTAGAAAAAATTAAATCCAAAGATTGGACTATGTTTGACGATATCCACTGTAATTTAACCATTATTATGAAGGATATAGCATTTGTATTCCTTTAAAAAACGTGAATATCAGAAAACGAGCTATTCATTGGTTAAATCGCAAACTTTGAAACTTAAGAAAACAACTCTACAAAGCAACATAGAAAAAGTCATACTTCTGATAATTCAATTAAATATTGCCAAATCGAAATAAATACAAGCAAGCAATAAAAGCTTGAACTTCTTCATTTTCCTAGTCCTGCTCTGGGAATTTGAAAAGAAGTGTGAATTATAGAATTGTGAATGATGGGTAGTTTCTGGGTTTCTGGTTTCTGTATTAAAGCTTTCGACAGGACCAATATCGATTAAAAGTGAGTGCTGGAGTAAATATTTGCACTTTTGACCAATACTCTGCCTCCCTTTCGGATAAAAAATATTTGATGTAGAAAAAAAGAGTATCTTTTAAAAGGAAAGATATTTAATAAGTTGTAAAATAAAATACGATTATTTGTTTATGTTCATTATTTCTGCAAATATAATAAATCGCATGCATATACTTATTTTGTTATAGATTATTTTTACCTTTTATTTTAAATATCGGACGCATATTATGAAAGCTGTAATATTAAGACAAAAATGTTATCTATTTTTGTCTATAAAAAGGCAGAGACAAGGTCACTGTCTTGTATTCATCCAGATCTTTTTAACAACAGATCTTTTCAAGTGAAAATAAATCATATTTCTATATGATTTGTACTAATTTAACTAATTTTCATTGAATGCAAATTTTAGATTAACCATGTCTCTTTTAACATCTTTTATCAACGTCTGTTTGCCTTGCAATTTTTAGAAGGCTCAGATTATAAGTAGAAATCTGAATTGTATTTCGAAACTATTTTACGGATTTTATATTATAAAACTTTATAACTTTATAACAAAGTTGAAATTGAAACGTCAATAAATGTACTTTACCCTTTAATTGTGGCTTATTCCCAGTTAAATAGTAACTAATTTAAAATGCCACAAGAAAATAGCTTCAGAACAATATTAACTTTTGCTGTTGTAGTTAAAGTAGACATGAGCTATTATTCTTAAGACATTTTTCTCAATGTGTTTATCTTTAAGTAACTGTATAAGACGGTTGTGTCGGACCTTATCGAACGCCTTATTGTAATCAATAAAACAAACATAGAGTGGTTGGTTTACATCCATAAATCTTTGCATGAGGACGTTAAATCCAAACAATGCCTCTCGTGTACCCATGGCATTCCTAAATCCAAATTGGGTTTCAGTGATGTCTTTGTTCCACTTTTCTGAAAATTCAAATTTCTGAAAATTTAAAGAAGATTTTTAGTGTGTGACTCATTGTACTAATTATACGGTGGTCATTACATTCCTTTGCATTAGGTTTTTTTTGGTAATGTAATAAATGTTGATTTGAGCCAATCTCTCGGAATAATACCCTATTATAGATAGTATTATATAAGTCTACTAATACATTGATCTGATCTTCTGATATTAATTTAATTATTTCAGTTGGAATTGTGTATTGTCATGTATGGTCATTATTCTTTAAGAATGTTTAAAAGGTCCAAAATATTTTCTTTGTTTTTAGTGGTTATTTAGTTTCCTTGCTTTCTTAGTTACTAATAAACCATAATGTAAAAAAGCAAAAGAATATTATGTTCATAAAAAATATCTGTGTAAAGTACTGAAACTTCACCTTCTATAAAGCCCTTTTATCCACCACTGCCTAGTCAAGTAAAATGTTAAAATGTTTTAGACACTTTTTACGATGCTCTTGAATTTTTCAATACACCGATAGTACGTACATATTTTAAAATATTCCACACTTTTTTCTTAAAATATTGTACGCCTTTTGAATCGATCTGCGTATATTACTATGTATGAGATGTGACGTTTATGGCAAAAAGCGTGCAAACTGTTGAGTGAAAAGTGGCAGTCTAAATAAATATTGCCGAGCGGTGTGAAAAAAATATATGATGGTGATGTTTGGTAATGGAAATTGCGGCATGTTCGTAATAGTTGGCAATAAAATATTTTCTTTTTTTATCGACGGATTTAGTAACGGTATTGACAGAATTTGATTTTTACGTTTTTAAGTTTGATTGATTTATTAAAAATTAAATCCATTTTCATCTGTTCATATCAATATTAGAAATAGCAATGTATATTTTATACAGCCTTTTATTTTTTTATAATTTTGTTTGTTTTCACAATACCGTTTTAAATATTTATAATCCTGGTTTAATTCATACATTGCTCCAGACATTTTGCAAACAGCAAGGACTGAATCACTAAAAAGTATTAAATCTACGAATTTCCGCACTAAGATATATCTCAATGGAACTTTTTGCATTCAATCCGGAAAGGTGCCAGAAAATTTTGTGAACAAAATTTATGGTGGTAAAATGAAAATTTTATTTTGAGCATAAGGAAAATGCACTTTCAAAGTGCATAGAAAATTAAAAATTTGCATCTCGGCAATTTTGTAATCTGAGGATTTTGGGGTCGCTGATCACGAATATGTTAAGGATGACGGTCCTCGAGCTACCTGGTGCTCAGGGTGATCCTCATCTCCTGGAATTTTATGTCATTTTATTTTAATGCAGTCGACAGTCATTACAGGGGCTTTTGAGGTTGCTGTACAAGAATATTTTATTGATAAATGACTTCGGAATACCTCAAAATACCTCAGTTTTAGATACAGCATACTACAGCATACAACCGCTGTGGCATACAAGGCTCGCATATATTTATTAGATATATAATCGCTAGACTAATATTGAAGCAAACTGCAATGCTTATTTTTTAACACCTTGGACGCCACGTGACCCCTATGGAGATCAAAGTATCCTATAGTCTGGTGCATATGACCCCTATGGGGATCACACTGCCATTTAAACTTGGGTACATGTAATCCCCATGGGGGCTATACGACACTGTTGTAATTCTGTACGTGTGGCTCCTATTGGGATCACGTTTCAATGTATTTCTTTTGGAGAAAATGTTGCCGGGGTACCAGGCTAACATTGGTCTACTTGGTTTTCTGATAGCATGTGTATTAAGCATACAATGGCCTACAGAATTTTAGAAGAAAGAT